>CM043020.1:1485252-1604467 GCA_023690525.1 Holotrichia oblita | reverse complement strand
TAAAATAAAGGTTTAATACGATTTTTCTATTAACGGTGTAATATTTCGTCTATGCTCTTGAACGGTGAATTTGCCACATACATAACAAAAACTGTTACAATTGTTTACACACCTACGGATATTGCGAATTCAAAAAACCTTTAACTAATGTTACTACTAATGTGTTTGGCGACTTCGTATCTGAGTACACTCCTGTAGACGTCTAGGCATGGACAAAGTGAGATGTTACTCTCAACCCACAACGTTATGACTATTGGAAACAAAACATATTTAATTCGAAAAAGTCTTCTTGGCTCCGCAACTGTTGAATATTTTTTTACTAATTGGTAATGACTTGCGTAATATATGGCCAGAGACAATCATTATTAATGGACGTTCAAGGCACCCTCAGAGTCAAGGCAGCGTAGAACGATCCAATGAGGAAATAGAGAATATAGTGCTTCGCGCTTGGATGGCGGACACAGGGAGCAAATAATGGTCAATAGGTCTTAACTTTGTTCAATGTCAAAAAAATAACTCACATCACAGAACAATCGGTCGTTCTCCATAAAAAGTTCCTTTTGGTTTTGACCCGAAACTTGGACTTGGATCAAAGCAAATACCGTTGTCATTGGCAAATACCATACAAATTGAAGAGGATTTTGAAAATTTATTTAATGAATGCAATTTCCTTGCACATCTATAGAACCTGTACCGGTAAACACTGAAAATACTGACTCTCTAAAGAAAATGAAAACCGCAGCTGAAGAAATGCTGAAAAATAGTAAATCTAGATTTTCGGATCAGTATGTAGGTGATTGTGTTTTGCTTGCACTACCTAAAGTCGACTGCAGCTCAGGGGATGCTCAAAATATTGTATGTATAATAATTGACCAAAAAAATGGCATGCAAGAGTGGTATCATAAAAGGATAATTTGGTTGGGAAACCATAATCAAAGTTGGTTCACAATTTTTGAAGAAAAACGACATAGATAAAGGTAAGCTTTTGTCAGTGAGGGAAGCTGTGAAACAGTGTACTGGAGGACAGGGAAGGCTGTGGAAAGTTGTTTGTTTGCCAGCCTGACTTCACTGCGATTTCATACCAGATCAATTATTTAGCAGCAACATTTAATGGATGTTTACTGTTAATAAATTAGAATTGATTTTGAGATGGTCAACTTTTCTATTGGGTCTCCATTATGCAAACTAATTTCTTTTAAATATCAAACGATTTCCTTCTCTTGATGATTATTAAAAATTGGTCTTCCTTCCCAAAAGTTTTAAAACGAAATGTTATCTATAATGCTGCGACGTCGCTATTGTAAGACGTATAAGGAAACAAACATCATTACTTTTAACGTTTATTATTATATATTTACAAAAATAATTTATATTACAAGGTGTGAATAAAGATATATATGTATGTTCATATAGTTATCATTTTATTACTTTTAACAATATAGCTAGAAAAGTTTATACATATATAGCAGCCGAAGGTTTTAACGCCGTAAGGTAAAATTGGTCAGATTTTATCTACAAATAGCACATTTGGATTGCCAGAGAAATAGCTACACGCACACATTTAAACAGACGCGGTTTCTTTGATAATTTGTTTATTTTACAGTATAGAGAAAAAAGTTTCAAATAAAAGTTGTCCCTATTTAAACGACGCATAGCTAGAAAATATTTTCAAATATACAGGGTGTCCCAATTATAGAAAAAGCGTATATAACTTTATTATTTTAAATGGATCACCCTATATATTATATTTTTTTAGATTCTACATGATATTTTAAGTAACTTTTATTAAGACCTTCCTAGACCTATGTGCTTTTGTTTTCGAGAAAATAAATATTTTATCAAAAATTTTGCAATTGCAGCGCTCTCGTTAATGAGCTGTAATCAAATTAAAAATGCAAATTGATACGTCTTGAATTGCTTTACTATTTCCTATATTAACATGTGGGCATCCTTTTGTTGACAGACAGTTACTGGCGCCAACATTTGGAAACATTTAAATGCCAATAACTCTGTTTTTTTTTAATGGGGCACCCTATATCTGTTTACAAGGTTGGATGCAAAATTAAATTCTCTTTCTTTTGATATCAGAATGTATCCATTTATCTTCAACCGTTTTACAGAAAAATGTACATTTCTTCTGCTACTGTCGAAAAAACTACTTCAAATTGCACAAAGTAGGCTACGTAACAATAATATTATGACAGATATATTTAACACTTTAACCCCCATGTGTATTACATTCAATACACAAAAAATATTCTGCATAGCTGGCAGCCCATGTGTTTATATTTGATACACACAGTAGGAGTTCGTTTAGAAGGTTGTGTATAGTATAAAAACGCAGTGTTCGTGATTTTATATGGCCAGAAGTCAACCTTCGGGTTAGAGCTTCCAACTTTTTTCACAGATCTGGTTGCCAACGAATATTCCAGCGATGATTCTTGCACTAATGGAAATAGACAGGAAAAGTTTCAGAGACCGGTAGACATAGAGGTGCCTACATCTTTGTTTCCTAATTTCTTTTTATTTTATTTAACATTTATTTTGGGAAGCCATTCCCCAAGATTCCGATGATGAGAGTATACAAAATAATAATGATAATTTGAGGACTGTTCAACAGACGGTGGTTTGGGATGATGTTCTTGGAAATTTGAACCACAAAAAATATTTCATTAGGAAAAATCGTTGAAAATCGCTACGATGATAGTGCACTTAGTTTTTACAAACTATTGTTAACTCCTGAATTGCTGCAGCTTCTTGTGACAGAAACCAATCGATTTGCCGAATTGATGAATTGGTACGAAACCAATGAAGACGAAATGTTGACATTTTTGGGTGTTATTATTTGGATGGGCTTGACTCCGAAACCACGATTGGAGGACTTCTGGAGCACCAATTTTAACCATAAATGCGACATATACAAAACAACCCATTTGTCACGAACTAGATTCGAGGCATTACTAGCTTGCCTCCTTTTTTCCAATAATGAAATTTGCCCTGAAGGAAACAGGCTCTTCAAATTGGAAGCATTGTTGAAAATATGTAATGCAAATTGTCAAGCTGCTTTTACCCCAGGTGAATACGTTTGTATAGATGAGTCCATGGTTCCCTTTCGAGGAAGATTATCATTGTTACAATACATACCCGGTAAACGACATAAGTGTGGCATTAAAATTTTTAAATTGTGTGGAAAAGGCGGTTACACATATAATATAAAGATTTATTGTGGCAAGGAGACCAGGCCAACTAATCAACCAGTTGCTAGTCAAGTTGTCATGGAGTTGATTGAGCCTCTTCTACATACTAATCAAAAATTTCTTTGTTTCAATTGTTTTTTTTTAGTGAACATAATGTATCTTTGAAATAATTTGATTGTTTGCGACTTCCAATAAACATTACTTATATAATATCATGTGTATTATTGTTGATACATATGGGCCATATTGATGAATAGTATGAAAGTTAATCAGTATGAACTGTGTGTATTGAAACTGAAATGAAATATCAAAAAACTATTTACATTTTCTCTAGGTCCATAAATAAGGACATTTTGATAACAAATTGCTAAAGAAAAACTTTCAGTTTGAGGATACCATTTTTATGAAATTAGTCTCGGGGTTAAAGTGTTAATAACCATTTCTACCATTTATAATTATACATAAGTAATAAGCTTAATTTAAATTTGTATTATAAAGCAATTTCTAACGATAATAACATTTGTTCCCAATCCTTTTATATAAAATGTAATTACTTTTTGTTTTTGACAAAATTCAGCTGTGTCAGCGAATTATCTTGGCGTTTCAAGAAATCAGCCCAATCATGTTCGTAATTGTTTCGACCAAAACGGAAGACATTTCGAAAGATAAATTAATGAATTTAATAACACTACATTTATAATGTGCATTTCCTAGTTCACGCATTTCCTTGTCTTTTTAAAACTCTTTTTGTTGCGTTTTTATGTTGTTATTTGTTGAAAGGTCCTGTTCTGTTAAAATTGTTTACAATACAAATTTAAATTGAGCTTATTACTTGTGTATAATTATAAATGGTACAAATGATTATTAAATATATCTGTCATAATATTATTGTTACCTAGCCTACTTTGAGCAAATTGAAGTAGTCTGTTTCAACAGTAGCAGAAGAAATATAAATTTTTCTCTAAAACGGTTGAAGATAAATGGGTATATTCTGATATCAAAAGAAAGAGAATATAATTTTACATCCAACCCTGTAAACAGATATAGGGTGTCCAAAAAAAAAAACAAAGTTATTGGCATTTAAATGTTTACAAATGTTGGCGCCAGTAACTGTATGTCAACAAAAGGATCCTCATATGTTAATATAGGAAATAGTAAAGCAATTCAAGACGTATCAATTTGCGCGAACCAAAATTGTCTACCTTTTTTAGTTTTGATCCTACAACTCATTAACGAGAGCGCTGCAATTGCAAAATTTTTGTTAAATATTTATTTTCTCGAAAACAAAAGCACATAGGTCTAGGAAGGTCTTAATAAAAGTTACTTAGAATATAATGTAGAATCTAAAAAAAATATAATATATAGGGTGATCCATTTAAAATAATAAAGTTACATACGCTTTTTCTATAATTGGGACACCCTGTATATTTGAAAATATTTTCTAGCTATGCACCGTATGAATAGGGACAACTTTTATTTGAAACTTTTTTCTCTATACTGTAAAATAAACAAATTATCAAAGAAACCGCGTCAGCTGGGACATCAATATTATAGGTACGATTTGTCACCCTCGTGAAGACGATTAAGAATTACGACATGGCACTTAATCTGTTTAAATATCTGTAGCAATTTACCTGGCTATGTACAACATTGGGGATGTATGTATATTTATATATTTAAAAAATGTTTTTTTTTGTCTTAATTGTATATAAGTTATCATAAATATCTCAAATTTATATATATATATTTAATATAGAATTATGTATAATAAATATAATTCGGCTAAAAATACCAACTATAAATATAATATATATAATTCATTTATTCGTATATCATATAAGAATCAAATACCTTCAATTTTATTTAAACATTGAGATATGTTTAGGTCATAAGATTTTCAATCTAAGCTGGAGATACTGGTCGTCGAGTAAGAATGAATTTAAATTAGGTTACAATGTCCGCAGGTTTGCCGTCTGCCTTTTCTGCGTTCCTCGTTTTCTTGATCGATTTTTCTACGTAACATGTCTGAAACAATTAAGTCCCTTATCAGAGGAAATACAATTGGTTTTGTTTAATGTTTTAATGGGAAACAGGAACGTTTTTCAAATTATATATAATCAGGTATAGATGAATTAAAAAAAATATTCCGATGTATTCGATGTACTTATTTTTTTTCACTTGCATTGGTTGTCAATTTGACAGATGCATAGTTGACAAAAATTATATCTAATGTGATTCAATAGTTTTTATGAGAACCATTATTTATCTAATTTTCGACTAGATTGATGACAATGGACTTTCGATCAAGATTTTTAGAAGTTGTAATTCCAACTTCATCTTTGAATAAATAACCAAATTTTAAGCTTCTCTAAAATAAGTTTGTCACGAAAATGACAGCTAGTTCACAATTTGAAATTATAATAATGCACCAAGAATTCTAAGCATTATCACAAAATAGCCTATCAATTGTCCATGTCATACAATTTTGAAAAAGGAAATTTATTTCCACATCGCATGATTTATAGAAACAACTCGACTATCCCAGAAGAATAACGTTTGTCAGTGCTTCCGTAAATAATTTTGATAATGACGTTTGACAAAATTTTTTCTGATGAGTCATGGTTTTATCTGAAGATATGTTAGCTCACCTATGAGGATGTGGAATGAAACACATTTTTTTATTCACTCCGGAGAAAATTGGTATATGTGCGATTAGTCGAAGGAGTTTGTATTTTTTTAACGGAACCTTTGGTATCTTTATTATGCCATTTTCGAACAGCTTGCAATAACACAGGGTTTTTAGCTAGAGCACACACAGCAGGTGAAACAATTTATGCTAATTTTTCAAAATTTTAAGTTTAAACAATGAACATGAATTTCCACCAAGATCTTGGAACATTACCCCATGTGATTTCTTTTTATGCCATTCTTAAAGAACTCAATTTATCGAGTACAGATACCTGATCTTGTAACCTTCAAATCAGAATTGCTGAAAGAATTAATGGAATTCAAAATCAAATGCAATACTGACAAAACGTTTTTTTTCCATTAGAAGAAGATGTAGAAATGTTTCGAACAAGACACTTTGAACATTTTTATAAAATTTTGCTTGTTTGTTGGAAATAAACATATTTCATTGAGTTAAAAATGTTCGTTTTATTATTTTAACATTTGTCATTTCATTCAAATATTTATCTCATAACCAACAAAGTTCCTAATAAAATTTAAGTAACAAGCTAAGACATAATTATAATTTCCAAGGGCTACATTGGGTAAAATTTATGTTGAACATGTTGAATAAATAACCGAATTTAAGCTTCTCTAATATAAGTTTGTCATGACAGCTGTCACAATTTGAAGTACTTCACTTTAATTCTAACTAAAAATAACCTACCAATTGTCCCCAATTTAAGAATGAAGTATTTCCATGATTTTAGTAATGACACCGCCTATAATTCACGATCGTATAATCAATTTTGATTTTGAAAAAAATACATATGTCCTGTTCCCTATTAATTCGGTCTAATTATGTAATTACCTGCAACGTTTCTTTTACCAATCGCTGTTAAGCTCTCGTACAATTCTCTCATTGGGTTGACATCGGTGGCTAAGCCGTGCGCCCAAATCAGCATTACTCGAAACCCGTGCTCTTTATAACTGGATGGACCTAGAAACCATATAAAAGAATAGTGTTTAGTAATGATATTTAGTAAATCCAGAAAAAAAAATTCAGAAATTATTACATTATTCGACATTATTTACGCTCTTGTATCACTTCCGGTTTACCGGAAATCAACTTCCGGAATTGACGTCACAGTAACATTATAATGACATTTTAACGATCGTGTTATTTTACATCGGATAAATTTCTTAAATTTTGGAATCGTTTCTCGTGAAATTACGAATGGAAGTTATCGAAAGATGGTTGTGTTGTTCTTTCTTGGTCGATATAAGGAAGAGGGTGGCAAATTTTCAAATATTTGGAGATGATGGCTGCGGTGTAACAGTAGGAACTACCTAATATGAACGCTAGTTCGACGTCAAACTTTGCTTTGATGGAACGAGATGTACCTTAGTGCGAGTTGTACCTCTACAGCTCTTGTGTTCGTCAGATTCTCTCTTTTTGTGTTGACACTCGGATTCTGTCCGGGTGGGTGCTCTAATGGCACAGTTCCGCTGACACAACATACCCTCGTGAGGGTCTATCAAACGACTAGAGAGGTTTAACATCCGTGAGAGTCTCAAAAGGGACAGTCTGAATCTAATTTATATCCCGTTTGATTAATTATTGGCTGAAATGCCAAAAAAAAGCGTTCATATTAGAACTGTTCTTATTGTTGATGGTTTGGTAGGACGTCTCCTATAGAGGGAGTGTGTGTATTGCTTTCAATGTTGGTCCACGTCTGAAAATAAGTGTTAAGCTACTTAAGGAGATCTCTCTCTTACTGTAGATGGCTTGGCAGATTTTGTGTTGACTACTGGTCGGAATGGTATGTTTGCTATAATCTACATAGAGATGCTTTGGATTCTTTTGGCATCAATCGTTTTTTGTATATCTACTACCGTCTTGCAAACGATCAAATAATTTGGCTGGATACTGTGATTTATCCGGGATGACAGCTACGTTTGTTACGTCTACGTTCTTGCTGTTGATGCTTCAATAGATGAATCTCTACAAAAGATTCGAGCTTGCGATAAATTGTCAGCATCCTATGCTAATGCATCCTAATTTTAAATGATTTTCTTAGACGTAATAGTAGAATCTATCGATTTTAGCTTCATTGCAATGAAGGTTCATTTTTAATAACATAGTTCTCCTGACAAATCGATAGATTTTACTAGTTTTTTTTCAATTTAACAATAGGATATACCTGATATGAACGCTAGTTCAAACTCAAATTTTGTTTGATGCAACGAGGACACTCGGATTTGTACCTCTACAGCTCTTGATTCACAGATTCCTTTTTGTGTTGACACTCGGATTCTGTCCGATTAGAGAGGTTGCTCTAATGGCAGAGTTCAAGCTGTCAGTCTCAATCGTAATTTATATCTCGTTTGGATTAATTGACGTCTGCAGAAGAGTTCAAAAATTCGTCTCAATTAATTTATATTGTTTGGATTAATTATGGTTAGAAACGAATGTTGTATATTAAAAAAAAAATTAAGAATTTAAAGAAGGAAATGAAGAAGAAGAATTACTGGAGTTCATCGTCAAATATCCGATATAGTGGTGACGTAATTGATTTGAACTCTATCAATGTGCAGGTAGGAAAATAAAAGAGAGGTCTAGATTTGGATCTCCAACCTTTTTACATTTTTCCTGGTTTACATAGACTTTGCAAGGATAACTGTTGAGCAATATTAGTCTTCGTTTTAGATCTTATTACCTCCCTTTGTTACTTCACCGTTCAAATATGCATATTTAAAATAATATCAAACAGATAACATACAAACCGAAGGCAAAATAAACTCCGGGACGGAAATTATATATGTATACATCGCATGGGAACGCACCTTTATTAAATTTATTCACGAACCTCCAAGAAATAATACACCTACCTAAGTTGCGTACACATTTCATTCTACATAAATCAAAACGAACACAAAAAAATTTACCTGTATATTGATGTTCGATGGCCCGTATCTGTTCTTCCGTGAACGCCCAATGATGGGCCAGCCGTTTCCATTCCCCCGGAGCGAGTTGTTTGTAGGCCAATTTATATAAAACCTCCCGGAATCTTTCGCTCTCCTTGCTCTTGACTTCGTCCTTGTTATTTTTCCATCTCCTGCGAGACGTATTCAAAACAGGCTTTAAAGTATTATCTTTCTTCAAGCAGTTCGGATCATCCTGAAAAAGTAACGTTACGAATTGACTGAAGGTGATGAAATATTTCTGTTTGTCCCTAATTAAACGCAATTGAGTTCTAGAAAATAATTACTTGAATTATGTACATAGAATAGAGTAAGAGAGAAACGAGATTTCTCGTTATTTTTAATGAAAGGAAATATCCGAGATCGTTTCCGGGCTTTCTTGTTAACTCGTACATTAGTAATGGAAGTAATTGTTACAGTCAACTAAAGAGGATATGCCGTTAACAAGTGGGAATCGGGGAAATAAGTGGAAATCCATAAATCTGTCTTCGTTTCTCGACATTTTATTCATTTCAACTTTCACACCCAACTGTTATAATCATCATTTCACGCTCACTAAATTCAACTTACCCGATTATAACTTGTAGCTTTAAATTTAATCGCGTTATTTTCCAATAATAGACGCGCTGTGCGTTTCAGCTTGTGCAAACAAGCAAGCCCTTCATTTTATACTTAGAGAGGCGTGTATTTCCTTGACGTACGCGCGCGTGTGTGTGTATATTATGCTTACCTGAGTGGGATAGTCGAGTCTAGCTGTCTTAATTATCATATCCACTATAGCTGTAAAGCTACCCCTCGCGGCTATGTAAAGAGGGGTACGACCGCCTTGCTCCCTTTGTTCGATGTTTGCGCCCGCCGCCAAAAGGATTTTGCAAATTTCAGTGTGACCCATTTCGGCTGCTATATGAATTGGAGATTGTAGCCTCTGGAAGTTTGAAAGTAAGCAGGTATTTAATGCTAGGCGGTTTAATCGCAGTTTAAATGCGTAATTAGGGAGTCGTATTATACAGGTGCTTCGGAATTTTTTTGTTTTTGTTGTTGGTAATACTTACCGAATTTAAGCTATTAAGATCAGCTCCTTTACTTATAAGTATATCTACAGTATCCACTTCGTTGGTTTGACAAGCTAAGTGCAGAGGGGTGTTTCCAGTCTAGATAAGATAGATGAAATATAAACTATTAATGTTTAATAATGTATTAATATAATTATGAGTATCGATTAGATTGAACACAAATTTTAAACAATCAATTTAATTACTATAATAATGTAAAGCAATGGCTGCATTCAGTAGAAGTCAACAGTTGAGAGCGTTTACATAGCACTTTATTACGATTGGTTAAAATTTAAATTCCGAGCAATCCGACCAATCACACCACAGCGCTACGTAACCGCTCTTAACTTTTGGCTTCAACTATCAAAGCTGGATGCATCTAACATTAATCCTAGCGTAAAGTAACGTAACTAACTCTGGTCGCTCAGGTTAAGTTTTCGAAAACACCCATGTCAACTTTCAAAGCAGGGATTTTGATGATACCAACTCAATCCCATTTTTTAAATTTTGGAGGTTATCGCGATGCAAATATCGATGTATAGAGTGAGCCAATAAGTTTGAGGACAATTTGAATTAGTAATCGGTTTCATTATTTATTGTTATCTTAGGTTGGTCACAATGATTGTAAAACATTCGAAAACGTATGTCGTCGTTGGCTCGTATTTGGAGGTGTTTGGCGTTGTTATAAATAATTTTGTTCTATCCGGTTTTTCCTTCAGTTTCTTCTGCGTTTTTTTTTAGTGTTTTTGTTAGATTTTATTAGAATTGTTTTTTTCAAAACAAACTGTCAAGTCGTGTATTTTCTTAATGCAGGTTGAATAAAGTCATCAAAATTTTAATTTAAAATTTTAGATGACAATGAAAATTTTTTGTAGTACAATGCGAGCATTCTCAAGTGAAGTGTAGTGGTAGCATAAAAATCTCTGGTTCACTTGATTTTTACATTCTACAGTTAGCTACACTGAACAAATATGTGCTTTCTGTCATTCGGTTGTTTTCGTTTGCTGTCATTTTGTAGATTATTGACATAGTATACATAACCTTTATAGAATCTGTCAAAACAATTTTTATGCAAGTTAGGGTCATATTTATAGTCCGTGCTTGAGGTTGTGCCGATGCTTGAGCACGCAATTTTGACATAAATGTCATTACAAATCTGTCAAAATCACGTGCTCAAGCATCCACACAACCTCAAGCACGGACTATAAATATGACCCTAAGTTCGCGCTATGATTGCTGCCAATTACTCAGTGTTCCCAACTGAAAATTTTAGATGATTCACCCTTCACTTGATTTTGTTCACCCTGTATAACCTTAGCATCCGTTTTGAAATGTTCGGTGAGACGCCTATGAGTTTATGACAGGTTGGCCAATTAAAAAAATAAAAAGTGGTGGGAAATTCAACTTGTCCTCACACTTATTAGGCCTGTTCGTTTGAATTGCTAACTTTGGTAAGTTTTGCCAGAAATAGCAAGTGTAGCGAATCAGCAATTAGATGTTTGAGCGGATGAATCTGATTTCATCAGCTATTATTGCTCAACACTTGAACCGTGAGTAAATATAGCTTGCTACTTCTGACATACAGCAGCTAGCTGGATGCAAACGAACGAGTGTCTAAAACACCTGTCAGCAGCTAAATTTCAAACGAACACACGGTAATTGACAAAAGTGATATTGAGCACTTCCAGCAACGCAAACGAACAGGCCTATTGACTCAGTATTATCTGTCAATGTGACAGCGCTGATTGATACTCCATTTGACAGATCTGCCGTACTGGGATAGTGGATAGATCATACAAATAATGAATATGTTTAGTAGTGAATTCCAAATTGAATTAGAATTAAAATATTCTTTTACATGTCTGTTTTGCAAAAGCAATTGTGTGTGTTAAGGTTTAAAAATTTCTATTCATAATAGTCAGCAGTTTTGTTATCTAAACAGTATTATTTCTTTAGTATCCACAACCAGCCGTAAGCGATTTGCTATAAAAAGATGTCAAATGCCATTCTGACATATCTGTGTTAATTTCTATGTGTTTCTCGCTTCTTGCAGTTTCTTCTACAAGTGATGGTGCGAAATGGAATAAAGAATGGAGGAAAGGAGAAACGGGGATAAAGGAAAGTGAGCAAAAATCCTAGAATGGTAAGTAGCAATTAAGGAGGAAGTTTATTTCAAAAATTGTCCAATGAAAACGCCAAAATCCAGGACAATGGGACCCTCTGGGTGGGTGGAGCAATTCAAGTTTGCAAAAAAAAAAACGTTTTAGAACGAATAGGTGTACTTATCTCGCAAAAACTAGAGAGGGTGCTTCACTGATGGAAGAACAAGCCAGAAGGCAAGCAAGTTTATAAAAAGTAGTCGGTAAGTAATCAAAACTCATCATCGTGAATCATTTTTAAACTGATAAAGATTTTTAAACCGATAAAGGGATATCGTTGTATTTCAGGGCCCTTTTTATGCCACTCTCTCTCTCTCTCTCTATTATACGAGAGCAGTTCAGGAAGTAACAGACGTTTTGGTCTTACGCAGCAGAGGGCGGGGCTAGCGCCGAAGAGTCACAACGACTCTCGCAGTGGCAGGCCTAGTCTTGTGACAGATGAATTTTGTTGGTGAAAATCAACGAAAAAATCCCAGAACGAAAAACTCTCAGAACAGTTTAGTTCATGAAATTGTGGTTCATAAACTTGGTTACCACAAATATTATGCTGGATGGGTTCAAAAACTCCTAACAGAAGACCACAAAAAAAACAGAGATTTGCTGCAACACTAACATTTCAGCACAATAGCAAGAAAAATCATGGCTACTGTATTTTGGGATGCTCAGGGAGTGATTCTCGTTGATTTCCTCGAATGTGGTCAAAAACAATCAACTCAAAGTCCAGGAAAACATAGCAAGAAAGTTTTTTTTTTGCGTGTTGCAAATCCAAGCGTCCAGGAAAATGGAGAAAAATAGCAAAATGCATTTAATAAAAGTTTTTTTTGTTTTTTCACGACAACGATCGTCCACACACATCCAATCGTACCCAAATGCTGGTTCTAGATGGAAAGTTTTCAATCATCCGCCATCAGAAAACTCAGGGTTTACGTAATGGAAAAGACTCACCATTGTCGCTTAGTTCCAGCTTGTCGCACGATGTATATGAACATTTAACCATTCTTTTTATAGACGCATGTATCTTTATATTTGATGTCAGAAAACTTTTTTATTTCACCAGCTGAATATTTAATCATTCTTTTTAGCACATATTTGATGATTTAATGATCTATCTGACGCATTTCACGCTGCTCAAGTCCCTTTTTTATTCCTACTCGTAAATCTAGCACAGAACATTAATTCCATACTTCGGCAACTTCTAATTTATTCATTATCGTTTTATTTTCCGTTCAGTGGAACAACAAAACCTCCCTAGTTTCTGCTGTGGAATAAATTTCCCTTCTATTGTTTCAAATTTTTATTGTATTTACAAGAATAATTCTTTAACGTCGTTATTGATTAATATGAATAGATTGCGTAGAGACTGCGTATTCAATCTAATTAAGTACCTACAATAAACGTCTTTACAAGAATTTGGTTTATTAATTAAAGTTTACTCTGCGTTGCTGTCAACAACAAACAGTACAAGCACTTTTATACCCCGTAGTATACTTCCTTTTAAAAGTTTTATGTACCCACTTAACAAGAACAAGAGGCTTTATCCCCTTTGTTTCGTTATTTGTTTTTAAGTAATACTATTAAGGAAGCAATAATGCAAAGCTTTCGCTTCTCAAACGTGTTTAAAAATGTTTTATATAAATCAACTGCTTTTTTTTTACCTTATTTTGTTTATTGAGTAACGCTCCATGTTGGAGAAGCAAATCTAAGATGCCTTTACTTCCTAAACTACAAGCAATATGGAGTGCAGTGGACCCTTTCTGAAAAAAAAAGAGTAACAAAATTCCATCTTGTCAATGAAAATTCGTCTAATTTAACTTACGGAATTTTCAGAATCTGGATCCGCTCCAGAATCCAATAGAATCTGTACTAATGTTGTTTGTTGGTTCTGCGCGGCTACGTGTAATGGGGTGTTGCCTCCGTTATCCCTTGCTTCCATATCTGAGTCGTGGGCAAGTAGGTATTCGGCTACTTCTGCGTGGCCTCTTTCGCAAGCCATGTGTAAAGCTGTACGTGCTTCCTAGATATTGATACGGAGGAAAAAAATAGTTATTTTCGTTTTTAAAGCTTATTCATTACTCTTCTTTTGTTATTAACTTTAGAGAAGAGATTATTATCATATAGGATAATGTTAAGACACATTTTATATAGGATTATCATTTGGAATATCTAAAGTTAATAACACGTGAAGTAATGACAAATTACTTTTACATCAAGTTCAATATAAAAGCATTATTATCGCCTTCAAATACAAACGTTTAGTTAATTGGATTAGAGTAGTAAAGGTGACAAATATGTACTTACATTAAAAAAAGTACAACACAGTTATTACAGTGCCATCGGACAAGTTTAAACCTAGTTTATGTAACTTGTAATAACTATATAAAGGAAATAATCTAATACTAATTTATGTATTACCTATATATACAAGTAATATCAGTGGTATATAGTCACTTGAACTTATACGATGTAATATGAAACAGGACTTCACTAACTTCAAAATTTTGAAAATCAATTCAATGATGAGAGAACTGGTAATGTGTAGGTCGGAAAATGTATTGGTAAACACAAGCAGATGTACAGTGACCTTCAAAGGTATCCGGACACGACTAGATAGAGAAATACCTCGCGCCCAATACTGTATTCCAAAGAACCGCCGGGCCAGTTTACTACCTGCTGAGTGTAACCGTATAGTTTATCGGTCTTACAATAACATTGCATTATACAGGGGTGTCACCTAAGCGCGCGCTGGTCTATAGCTCCTAAACTATTGATGTTAGGAATTTCGTTAATATACTAATCTATACTACTTGCAAGACTCTATTTCAGGAAAATATTTTTAAGTATATAAGGTGACCCAAATAAGTGTGAAGATATGGAAGTATTTTTTTTAAATGACACTCCTTGTATTGTGTTGCACATTTCAGTTCATCTCAATGCACTTTATCAATTCCCAAAAAATTATTTCATTACTCCTGGTATTTCCGGAGAAATAAATTAAAAGTCATTAAAATGAAATTTTACGCACTAAAAATAGAAAATAAAAAAAAAACGTAGGAGCAATTTTTTGACTCACGATTTAGTATGGAGTGAGTCGAGAAAGGTCTAAGGTTACTCTCACCTTGTTTACATTTCGTAAATTTTCTACAGGGTTACCAAAATTATGGTCGAACAATGACATATTTCAAACTAATTTTTCTCACTTTTTTCAAATGGAACACCCTGTATATTTTTTCACCACTTGATGCAGAATTAAAAAACAAATATTTTTTGTAAGTACAACTGTATTTAAATTCTCGTCGGTTTTCTAGATATTTATGGAAAACCATTTATTTGGTTTTCCACGGTAAATTTTTGTTAATAGATCAAATCGTTTATGGAAAAAAATTACTCGTTGGTATGACAATGTTATTAATTATTGTCGTATTATTCTGACACTCGGCGACATCTTGCACATATTATCTTTCTTTCTTAATAAAAATGAACTATACGATCCAAGAATCAACTGATATGATTTACATTCTCGGAGAATGTTTAAAGAATTGTCTTCTAGCATCCAGAGTGTACGGCGAGAGGTTTCCTGATAGAAGGCACCCAGATGAAAGAGCATTTCAAAGATTGATGGATCGATTTAACAGGACTGGGACAGTTAAATATGAAAAACATGACAGAGTAAAGCCCATATTAAATGATGAAAACGAATTTAACATTATTGCAAGTGTTCTTGAAAATCCACATAGGAGTACAGCCGACATTAGCGATTTGCTGCACATAGGTCAAACTTCAGTTAAAAAGATTTTGAAGAAGCATCATTTCCATCCATATCACGTACAACTGAGTCAAGCACTTCTAGGGCAAACAGGATAAATTTTTGTAATTGGGGTCTCGCTCGAATTCAAGAAGATGTACGGTTTTTTAATACTGTATTGTTTACCGATGAAGCAACTTTCCACAATAATGGTCATGTGAACAGGCATAATCTACATTATTACGCCAATGTGAATCCAAATTTTAAGAGGGCAGTTGACCGGCAACACAGGTGGAATGTAAACGTCTGGGGAGGTATAATTGGAGACCATATTATAGGACCCCATTTCTTTGATGGGCATCTCAATGGTGATATTTTTCAAAGATTTTTGGACGAAGACCTTGATAACCTTCTAGAGAATATACCATTAGGGCTGTTAAGAAGAATGTGGTTCCAGTTAGATGGGGCGCCTGCTCATTTCAGTATTCAAGTTCGATATACTTTGAATGAGAAGTTTCCAGGTCGCTGGATTGGAAGACAAGGACCTGTTCCATGGCCCGCAAGGTCACCAGATCTGACCAAAGTTGATTTTGTCCTGTGGGGGTATGTTAAAGATCTGGTCTACAGTATACCACCAACTACACCAGAAAACATGCGGGAAAGAATAAGAGAAGCCTTTGATACAGTTACTCTTTTAATGTTACAAAATACAAATAGGTCTTTAACAAACAGGTTAAATCTGTGTTTACAAGAAAATGGTAGATTGTTTGAATACTTAATTTATGTGTATATCATGTGTAAAATTCTCTAATGTTATTCATAGTTAAATGTTAATACAAATTTACCGTGGAAAACCAAATAAATGGTTTTCCATAAATATCTAGAAAACCGTCGAGAATTTAAATACAGTTGTACTTACAAAAAATATTTGTTTTTTAATTCTGCATCAAGTGGTGAAAAAATATACAGAGTGTTCCATTTGAAAAAAGTGAGAAAAATTAGTTTGAAATATGTCATTGTTCGACCATAATTTTGGTAACCCTGTAGAAAATTTACGAAATGTAAACAAGGTGAGAGTAACCTTAGACCTTTCTCGACTCACTCCATACTAAATCGTAAGTCAAAAAATTGCTCCTACGTTTTTTTTTATTTTCTATTTTTAGTGCGTAAAATTTCATTTTAATGACTTTTAATTTATTTCTCCGGAAATACCAGGAGTAATGAAATAATTTTTTGGGAATTGATAAAGTGCATTGAGATGAACTGAAATGTGCAACACAATACAAGGGGTGTCATTAAAAAAAATACTTCCATATCTTCACACTTATTTGGGTCACCTTATATACTTAAAAATATTTTCCTGAAATAGAGTCTTGCAAGTAGTATAGATTAGTATATGAACGAAATTCCTAACATCATTAGTTTAGGAGCTATAGACCAGCGCGCGCTTAGGTGACAACCCTGTATAAACACACATACGGAGACATAGCATAAATTAAAATATTAGAATTTAGGAATTCAATCTTCTGTAGCGTTGTGTGTGTGAGTAGTGAGTGGAATAGTTGTTCTATATAAAAAATTAATGAATATACAGGGTGTAGCGCGAAGAGTTTTGATTAGAAATTTTTGGGGTGATTTCAAGGACTGTGGACTCCTAATAAACAGATATAACATCGGAATCTAATGCATACATAGACAATTTAAGTTGCCACATCTTGGACAGTCACGGCGTACGCTGTATTAATGTTGAAATATTAAGTTTCGTTATTTTTAAGTAAAGTAATAAAATATCTCAAAACCGGTTAGTTTTAGGTATAGGGAATGCTAGTATCAATTTTGAAATTGTTGGAATTGAGTGGTATCTGGAAAACACCCTGTATAAAAAAATTAACATTTTAAAGGATGAGACATTTTAGTGATGTCTTGCAATTCGCCATGTCAAATTTTAAGTCAGTAGCGTCTTTGTTTGCAGCAATATCGTGAGAACTTCTAATCAAAACTCTTCTCGCCACACCCTGTATACATACTGCATATAAGACTCCTTTATTGAAATGTAAATCATTCAATCTATTATGAAGAGCAACATTGAGATCCTGACATTTTTAATAAATCATTTGACGTTAGTACAAATAACAAAATACCTAGCAACATACTCAGCTAATCATTACCCACGATCTGTCAGATAGATAGTAATCGGTTTCATTATTTATTAAAATATCTTAGGTTGGTCACAATGACTATAAAACATTCGAAAACGTATGTCATAGTTGGCTCGTATTTGGAGGTGTTTGGCGTTGTTATAAATAATTTTGTTCTAGCCGGTTTTTCCTTCAGTTTCTTCTGCGTTTTTTTGAGTGTTTTTGTTAGATTTTATTAGGATTGTTTTTTCTTAAAACAAACTGTCAAGTCGTGTATTTTCTTAATGCAAGTTGAAGAAAGTCAAGTTAAGGGTGAGTCATCTAAAATTTTTTGTAGTACAATGCGAGCATTCTCAAGTGAAGTGTAGTGGTAGCATAAAAATCTCTGGTTCACTTGATTTTTACATTCTACAGTTAGCTACACTGAACAAATATGTGCTTTCTGTCATTCGGTTGTTTTAGTTTGCTGTCATTTTGTAGATTATTGACATAGTATACATAACCTTTATAGAATCTGTCAAAACAATTTTTATGCAAGTTAGGGTCATATTTATAGTCCGTGCTTGAGGTTGTGCCGATGCTTGGGCACGCAATTTTGACATAAATGTCATTACAAATCTGTCAAAATCACGTGCTGAAGCATCCACACAACCTCAAGCACGGACTATAAATATGACCCTAACTTGCATAAAAATTGTTCTGACAGATTTTATAAAGGTTATGTATACTATGTCAATAATCTAAAAAATGACAGCAAACTAAAACAACCGAATGACAGAAAGCACATATTTGTTCAGTGTCTAATTAGTGAACCAGAGATTTTTATGCTACCACTACACTTCACTTGAGAATGCTCGCATTGTACTACAAAAAATTTTCATTGTCATCTAAAATTTTAAATTAAAATTTAACCCCTTCACCCCTTCACCCTTCACTTGACTTTGTTCACCCTGCATTAAGAAAATACACGACTTGACAGTTTGTTTTGAGAAAAAAACAATTCTAATAAAATCTAACAAAAACATTCAAAAAAACGCCAAACACCTCCAAATACGAGCCATAGTCATTGTGACCAACCTAAGATAAGAACTAAAAAAGCGGGAAATTCAACTTGCCTTCAAATGTCATTACAAATCTGTCAAAATCACGTGCTCAAGCATCCACACAACCTCAAGCACGGACTATAAATATGACCCTAAGTTCGCGCTATGATTGCTGCCAATTACTCAGTGTTCCCAACTGAAAATTTTAGATGATTCACCCTTCACTTGACTTTGTTCACCCTGTATAACCTTAGCATCCGTTTTGAAATGTTCGGTGAGACGCCTATGAGTTTATGACAGGTTGGCCAATTAAAAAAATGAAAAGTGGTGGGAAATTCAACTTGTCCTCACACTTATTAGGCCTGTTCGGCAATATCGTGAGAACTTCTAATCAAAACTTTTCTCGCCACACCTTGTATACATACTGCATATAAGACTTCTTTATTGAAATGTAAATCATTCAATCTATTATGAAGAGCAACATTGAGATCCTGACATTTTTAATAAATCATTTGACGTTTGTACAAATAACAAAATACCTAGCAACATACTCAGCTAATCATTACCCACGATCTGTCAGATAGATAGTAATCGGTTTAATTATTTATTAAAATAAGGCAGTATAAATAATAACCTAGGTGAATAATGACCAGTATGTATAATGACCAGTATGAATAATGACCAGTATGAATAATGACCAATATGAATAATGACCAGTATGTATAATGACGATGTATTGAATAATGATACATACAGAATTTGACCTACTATGAATAAAAATACCAGAAGAGAACATGAAACCGCTAATTTTTCAATAGATTTGTTAATAATAATTTGAGCTAACTTTACACACGTGATTATACCTGTATAGATACAAAATCTCTTTACGATTAATAGATTTTTTAATAAGAAAAAAAAGACTTAGATAGAGATAATGATATATACAAAACAAGAAACCTTATTTCTTTTGTCGAGCAAGGCTCCCATTTCTATTAATTTCTTAACAATAAGCGAATGTCCACCCATAGCTGCATGAAAGACGGCCGTTTGTCCCTCGATATCGTTAGCGTCGAGTCGCAAATCTTCTAATGTATCTAACAGATAATCCACTACGTCGATTCGATTATTTTTCGCCGCACACATCAACAAGGTGTAATGTTTCTGGAAAAAAAAAGAAAAATATGCTTAACAATTAATAGATAAAATGAAAAATGTTAAATAAATAAGGATGAGGTTATGCCCTCTAGAAAGCTTCTTCTGTATCCAAACGAAAGCAATTAGCGTCAAATGTTATTAAATTCAATTTAATGATTTTAATCTGCTGTTTCGTTCTATTTTAATTTAAATCAAGCGAAATTTAAATCAAATTTTGCGATTTAATTGGGGCTTGAATAAAACCGGGTAGGTACATGGAAATATGAATAATATATTGGTTCAATATAGTCAAACTTTACCAGGAATATGTAGGTGCTTGATATGCATTGCCGTGCAGCATACGGTTGCAGTATAATATTAAATATAGAAAGCCCATCATATATGTACTCATCCAGCGAAATTTTTATAATTCAATTTAAATTATTAAACAGAATATTTGTTTTTATAATTAAAACTATATTGTAAGCGTTATATTTGTTAGACATATTGATCATCAAATATGGAAGAACTTATTATATTATATGTACATAAGTACTTAAGGATTTAAATAAATGATCCAGACAACTGGTCAAAGTTTAAACTGCAGTGTAAATGGTGTGGTTATGAAAATTATGTTAATCAATGGTTTGCGTACATTAAAACTGAAAAAAGAATAGCAAAATAGTAGCGAAGATCAAAAAAATTAGACGTTACAGGAAGCCAAAATGGAATTCATGAATTAATTAAATTTAAAATGATGCGTGTAAAGATATCTTTATCGACGAATAGAAAACTAATAATCAACTCAAAAATTGAAAATTAACGGTTGAAGTCTCACATTCAAGCTGAACTACAGGAGTAGAATCAAGTGTACTCGCTATCGAAACATTGTGAAACAGAGTGTATTCAAAATTTCAAATGAAAGAAATCAACACCACTGTTGTTGCCTTATTCTGTTGTAGTGAGACACACTTCGATTCTGGGCCTTAAAAATTGCATCAAATTTGATAAATTAGGTTGATTGTTTAGGAACAACTCCAGATAATAGAATATAGAAAGATAATCCCTCTTGTATTCCATAAAACAAATAGAAATCTATGTAGAAACGTTGGATGAAATGAGGATTCGAAAAGATAAAGATGATTATATTAAGCATGGCACACACGTTGCTGTATGATTCTGAGGTTTGATTATTGAGATATTTGCCTGATATCGAGCCAATACAAACAATATTCTTTAACCACTTGTTTTACTGCAAAAAAAAAACCACATCATCAGGCTTGAAACGGGACAGATCAGTTTAAACGTGGAGGTGTCAAACAACAGGCTGTCTAAACCTTAGTGTTTTAATTCGCCGATCAGGTTGGATGCAAGGGAGGGTAATGTGGAAGCTTTAAACTAGCTAATACAATTTAAAATATGGACTTGCTCGTCCAAATGACCAGTGATTTAAAAACAATTACAAGAAAATCAAAACAACGGGAATGAACTCCCGTTTAAGAAGAATTTGGGAACCTGACGAAGAGGGACTCGGTTGGTAAGCGTACTGTCTGCAATTGAAAAGATTCACCATTTTGTATATGGCAATGGAATTTTGGGTTTTTAGTTAAGACTAAACTACAAAAAAAGGAATCATAACCGAAGAATAATATTGAAGGAATTTATTGCAGTTTTTACAAAAAAGGGTGCACGTCACTATAGTTGTTGACAGTTTCAGTCTATCTTGATTAAAATAAGAGTGTGTATATGTAATTCAACAATTACGCCACCTACATGAAAAACAACAAACGTTAAAACAACAAATTTATTGCAAATTCTTTGGTAAGAGATACTTTACAGTTATTAACTAATTCATGAACTAGTTCGTGAAGATTAATTAATTTATGAACACATTCACAGAGTAAAACACACTCTAGAAATTGTCAAATTTCAGGTAACATTTAGTAACTTTAGTATTTTTTATTTTGAATACCAACCCCTTGCGCGAATCAAATACAAGCATCTGTCATATTTCTAAACAAAATTCACACCTGTCAAAAACGTAGTGACAACCATTAAATGCATTAACTTTAAATTTTAATATGACTATTGGTCGCACGATTAAAATTCATGCATTTATTAATTATTATTATTACTAAAATAGATGTTTAAAAAAAGTCAAACTTTTACTTAAGGTGCCTGAATGTCATCTAATGAAGCAAAAACGCTATTATTATACACTGTGATCATTTTGAAGTGTCCTGAGTTGGCAACAAAAAAGTCCCTGGATTCATAAAAATTTGAAAATATTTACTTTCTTGAATTGTCCATACTGGATTTATATGTGAAATGTCAAAACGATAGTGTCAACACTTATCTAATAGCTGTCATTTGTGTGTATTGTCTTGTACACTACAACAAGACAATTTATTTTTGTACTCGCTTATCAAAACCTGTCATTTCACGATTCGATTTGCGTGCGTAAAAAGTCACTTTAAGCACGAGTGCCTAAAAGTAAAGTTGATACTTCCTGGAACTTGATTAATTTAGTGACATTTTAAAATCATAAATCCCTAACCTTAATAATATGGTCATAAACGCTAACGTATTTAACAATTTTAATGTATTTTTATTATAGTTCTCGTACAAAAAGTATTGTACAAACTTCGTGCGTGAAACATTTCCCGAATTCGTGTCCATCCTCATTCGCGAAATATGATTTCACGCACTTGGTTCGTAAATAACTATTTCATTTTTTTAAATGTTGTATTTAAATGTAAATAATAAACCTAACTACAAAATATAGATAAACAGGTTTGCCAATTACACAGTGTTACCATTTTAAAACCAGTATGACCAACTCAGGACAGTTCAAAATGATCACTTCGTACTAAAGAGCAAATGAATGGCGGTGTTGACGCTGTTCGTTTAGACAAATTGTTGCTTCTACTACTGCAAAACAGTAGGTACTCGGTGCTTTGCATTATTTCGCTGAACAAAATTTAAGGAGAAACACGCACAGCTCGTCTCCTTACTAACAAATGCTGAAGAAGTTATTCTGATAGAATAGAGATTGTTACAATAGCCAAAGTAAATTTTCCAATATCTTGTTCAATCCATAGACATCGCTGTTTTCAATACAGTCAACAAATGACACAAATTTAACAAATGAAGAACGAGCTGGATTAGCGTTTATTGAACAATATACAGTGTGAAAAGTAAACATAATAGTTCCTATAAACAAACCAGTGGATTGGTTGAGGGTGGTCTTTATAATTGGTCAGATAGATCGTTAAAGCTTAATCCTTTGGATTATTGTCTTTGAGGGATGCATTGCTAAACCGTATAATAAATGCATCAGCAGTTGGTGATATTTTTGCAAAATATAAAACCTAACTAGTGTGTTATGAAGAATTTATTTTGTGACCTTTATGTACTTATCTTTCAATTCTTGAGATATTTCTTATAGGTCAATAAAACAACAATTAATTAGATAGGTACCAGTTTATTCCATGATTTCTTTGTTTTTAGATATTTTTCTTGATAGGCATGGCTGAGTATTTTGACGCATATTAAATGTCAATTTCTTCCACTGAAGAAGACTTATTATCGAAAACATAATATTGTATGCTCTGGAATAAATTGGTATTTAATTAATAGATGTTTTATTGACTTACAAGTGGAAATATCTCAGGAATTGAAAGATAAGTTATGAGGAATTTAAGAAAAACATTTCATTGAATATTGCTTACTTCTGTAATTCTGTAACGATTGATAATAGGATCCATGTTTATAGAAACTTTTTATTTTGGGACACTGAATATTGACATATTCTTCTGAACCACCCTCTATATTACAAGTTTCAAATCTTCATTGAATATACCTGGACAAGTAATTGACATGATTATTCATTGCTTCTGCTATAGAGAAATATTGGCGATAGATGTCATTGATATCCTTAACGATTTATTAGATCCAGGTAACATTAATAATGCAAGTGGTTTGGAAGAAAATAAATGCCGAAAAACTTCTAAAAAGGCATACTTCACCAAAAGAATGCCAGAGCTGTAGTTTACAATCAAACAATTCTTTCACATTTTATTCAGACCAAACTACAAGGAAAGATATCTGGCATTGTAACACATGAGTAGGGGAAAAATACTGTCATATTATGTCATTTCGATCATTTCGAATAAAATTCGTTAGAGTCGTATATTAAACACTGTAAATTTGGGATGAATTGAATTGTCAAAATTACACGTACACATAAGCTACTGCTATTTAGAAAAACTTAAAAAAGGGAGGTTGAAAAGTTGAATTGAAAAAATAGAAAAGTCAGGTGAAGGAAGAAAGTTTGTTTTTAAAAGAAGAAAAGACGTAATAAAATAGAAAATCAAAACTTTGAAAAGAAGATTGAAAATTAGAGAGACAGGAGAAAGAGAAACGTTTTTGAGAATTGAAAGAAAAAAGATTTGGATTGATTTTGAAAAAAATGACGGATGAGATAATATAAAAAGGGAAAGATTTTGGATAAGATTGAAGAATGAGAAAAGCAAAAGAAGTTAACAGGAACAAGGTGTTTTGGGGATAAAAATTAAATCAAAATTATTATTGTAAAGTGTTTAATATATGTTTTTCTTTCCATTTTATTTGATTTTAATATTGAAATTTAAGATTACCACCATCATTAACAAGGATAAAAAAAAATTTATGACATCTTTCAAAGACAAAAAAAAATCGTTGGCTGTTATCCATGAAAGTTTTCAAATTCCTTGATTAATTATGATAAAAAGATTGTAACAGCATCATTTCTAATTGCTCACGTATTTTTTTTTTTTTGTGGATAACTATTTAATGGCATGATCACAAAAGCTTTCATAGTAATAAGTAGCTTGTAGGTGTAGTTATTGCTTAAACGTTAACATTTCGATTGTAATCAATTTTACCTGAACAAAACAAGACCTATTTAATGACAAGATCATTAGATGTCATCGTGGTCGAAAAAAAAAAAAAAAAAGAGGAAAGTAGTAGTAAACAACTCTCTTTATTGATTTACTGCGTGTCAAACGAACCTAGCTAGCATGTAAACTAACCATCACATTGTAATACACATAATTAGAGCTGAATCAATTACAATTCCACAACCACTAGGAAACTAAGCTTTATTTCTGCAGGTTAGAATTAGAGATGTTGAATTGGAATCAAGCAACATCGTAATAAAAACCTATTTCGAATCAAGAATTGATTCCAATTTTCTTAATCGAAACATTGACGGCAACCCAATCTATACCAACCACACAAACTCAACTGAAATATTCCTGTTTTTCCACGGGATCGTATTCAATAGGCCCACAGAGGAGCATCGACGCTTTGTAATTAATTAATTAACGAAGCCCTCAGCTCATCTTAGCGTCGCCTGTAGATTAAACGGTAGTATGCGGCAAGAACGCTGAATATGTAGGTCGAGTTTTAGTTATTGCAAACATGTTCAAATTAGAGATCAGAAGTGGGTAACGTTCGTAATAAGATACGGATTGCGTAGCGGTTGAAACTGAAATTAATTTACTTAAAATGGAGGAAATGGCTGAACGTGAATATGTTAGGCTATCGCTCATGTTTTGCCGTCGAATTGGATGTATAAATGTGATACGGGTGATGATTTCCAATTACCGAAATTTATGGTAATGTGACTTCGGAGTTGGTAAATTAAAATGAATGAATTAGGCTGTGGAAATTATAATATCTTGTCTTTCTTGTTACATTCCGATCACGTCTTAAGGGTGAGGGTAATTTAAAAGTCGAATGTGGATGATTGAATTTATGTCGTTTGTGTGTCTACATCCATATTTATATGAGCAGCTGATTTATTTCTTTCTTTACGTTTATTTTGCTTAGGCTTCAAACTCTGCTCCTTCGTTGACAACATTAAAATATGGGGTAGCAGAGTTTAAACGAAACCATACGAGCGGCTAAGTGGCCGACCAAATGAGGTGCATTATTTTCTGTTGCCAAACTTGAAAAAATAACTTGCTGGTAAAAGATTTGCCAACAATGAAGAGATGAAGTCTGCGGTTGATGGGTATTTTGACGAGCTCAACGGTTCTCACTGTAAACAGTTATGAATTCAACAATTTTCTAGTACCAAGATTCTATCCAAACTTGTATAAAAAAGAAGATAACTTTGTGACGTCCTTAGCGAAATTATATCGATAAGAATGTAATAATTATTCCAGCAATTATTTCCTGTCATCATTATTGAAAAGGGTACGGCGACGTTTTAGTTACAAAAGAGGAAGTGGGAAAGTTGTGACAAAGTCCGCATACTTGAAAAATTCCGACGTGGATTCGCAATCTATACTTTATCATCTTCAAAGGATCTCGAAGGATGGACTCCTCTGCATATTTTAAAGTTCGAACTCCGTTCGAAAATATTTCCTTTATCCCTTGTCAATTTTCCTTTTATATTTCTAACGAATGACTTCCGGTAAATGGTCGGCGTTCTTTATAGATTAATGCTTGTAAGAGATGTATGTATATTAAAATTTTTGAGGCTTGAGGGTATCATTTTGTAATTTTGTCATCAATTTTATACGATGTTATTGTGGATAGAATTATATTGATCACAACTGAAGTTGAAATTAACCAATTAACGGTACCGGTTCTTGATATCAGCAACTATTACAAATCGACTATTCAATATTGTCCGAAAAAAAGAGTTTCGGCTGAAATTATCGATAATCACATTGATTCGACAACTCCGATAAATACAAAGAGAAGTAAAGACATCGTTTGAAGATAGTTCAAGCAGTTTTGTGACGAACGCAAGTATATTTTGGAGAAGTCGACGCCAATAAGTAAACTGAACGAAATTTTGAAAGATTGGGTATGGAACATGAAAGAAGTGAACGGAGATGATTATAAGGAATATATTCTAAAATGTATGTGGAATTCTACCGCCAAAAGTCTTCAAGAGTTCCATTTTAAGAAGCATAACATTAAAATTGATCCTTTTCAAAGAATTGAATTCAAAAGTTCTAGAGATGATCGTAATAGCAAACGACGAGTACTGCAAAAACTTCCGGATAAACGAAAACAACCTCTTAAAGTATTGACAATTTATTTGACATAATAGACCATTGTGACAAGACACCACAAAAATTCTACTATTTAGCTTCCGTGGAACTGGCATGGTGTGGAGGGGATGGTGTCAATTGCTTGGTACATCACTTCAAAATTGAAATTAAATCTGGTGGATGCGCCGATAATAAATGACGCCAAATATTCAAAATTCAGATCGTTGTCCAGTCAGAATTTTTAAAACAATAGCTGGGAAAAGTGGGCCTAATTTTACCTGCTGGAAGAAGAAAAAATCCTTCTGGTACAAAAACTCGTCTATTGGGAAGAACGAAATTTCCAAATGGACCAAACAAGGACCAGAATCTATTGGTTTAAATACCGAATGTTTCAAAATTACCAACCATTCTTGCCGTTCAACAGCTGTGTGGCAATTAGCCAAAATCGGCAGTTCCCGAACAACAATTAATAAAAATAACTGGTTATGCCAATTCTTCCTCGATTCAGCCCTATTTAAAGATGGATCAACAACATCACCAACAAATTTTGAATCAGTTACGAGGGATACAAAACCAAGGACAGGAAGCAAGACTTTCCACGTCATCAGAGACGATCGTGAGAAAAACAGAGTTTGTAACATCATCAAAAACACCAGGAAATATAACATAGAATAATTGTGTGTTTAATTTTGGTTCAAAATAATTTTTGCTCATTTTTTTACTATGAAACTTGGTTTAGGAAATAATCTTAACAAATATAACTTAGCCATTTATTAACCGATTTACAAAAAGTATGCTTTGTTTTAAAGATAATATCCTTGATGATGATCCTTCAAACAGAAGAAAAATTTATAGAAATGCGTTGGGAAACAAAGAAGATATGACTCTTTCAATTTTAAACTCTAACAAACTCGGTTTTCACTACATTTACCGTTATAAAATCACTTTACGAAGTGATCTAAAAAAACTAAAGGTATTTTCGTTCTCTATGGACTCCAACAAAACAGAATTGGTACATAAGAACCCCTGAATAATTTTGGTCTATCACAGTGTAATTAGAGACAAATTATTAATGCCAATTTTGGTAAAATTGATCACAATGAAATAGTCGACTACTTATCAAGATCTCGTTAGATTATCTTTCAATATTGTGGGTGATTATGTAAAGTTTTTTTTTGTGCCTGTAATAATAATGAGATAATTATGCAGCGATATTATCTTGATTAAATACTTACTTAAGACTTCCTGATATTTATATTATTGATTTGATTCAAAAATTAATATAGTGAAGGTTTGTATGTATACAAATACTGTATATGCATGGACACAACGTTAATTTTATTTTAATTGCTATAATTTAATACCAAAATAATATCCAGGTCACGCAATGTTTAAAAACAAAATGGGAAGTTTTAAAAGTTATGTAGGTTATCTATATCAGCACGTAATGTATGATGAATTAGGGAGAATTATTTATTTAGTAGTAATGGTATATTGCGCCTATAATCTAGGATCAACACACTAATTTATTCATTATCAATGTCGTTGATCAAGATTTTTGATTTCACACAAGATCACACACCGAAAGAGCTCGCAAGCGATTAAATTCTTTATGAAACATGCGCGAATTGATAGATTTCCATTTTTTTTTAAATAATATTCCTTCTGACTGCCATATCTACATCCACTTACTCCGAGAGGAATAACCAATCTGTGTCATCGTATTGTACAATTCCACTAACATAAGTCGGCTTTACAAAAATGATAGCACAAATTTGTGTTCGATGGGAAATTAGTTCATGGCGGATGATGAATATCTTCAGTCAATAACGGACTCACATCGTCGACAAAATCTGTTATTAATAATTGTCTGGGTCAGTTCGAGCGTGCTCATTACACCTGTAACAATGTGAACTTACCTTCGATCCAGAGTGGAAGTTGGACGCAACCAATAGAAATGGTTTATCAAGTAAAAATGTGCTTCAAGAAAGATTACTTAGACAATAGCAATTCTGGACAATTTTGATCTTATGACTCTGTTAATCCTAAACAATTTGTGTTAAGAATTCCCACGACTACTCTCAAGCAGCCTCTTAGATCTGGATTGGTGTTTTCTTAGTGGATACGAAGATACTCTTGAAAAAATCTTTACTTACTGATTATCTAAATAAACTTCCTCTCCTTAATAGTGATTGAATACCAATTTTAAATATGCACACGTTGGCTTATTCTGGTGGTGAATTAGAACGCAAGATAAAGACAATAAAACAGAGTGTGAGCGATTAACAGTCGCAGGTGGAACCTACTCATGTACTCGGAGAACATTGAATATGAAAAACTTAGACCAGAGGAGATTATTTTCTTTGATAAACAATTAACTTATTTATATTTGGTATATTGGCATTTAAAAGTTATAAATCAAAAATAAGTTTCAATAACTGAAGAAGTTAACAATTTGTGCATTTTATTTTAACAATTCGCTCTCAATTTCTGATGTCTTTGACTGCAAGCGTTTATATATTTTCTATCTGCTGACCTGGGACAGCGAAAACATCTTCCTTTCTTAGGTAAATTTTGAATGACCGTACGATTTGCAATACCTTTAGGTTCTCTCGCGACATTTTTTCTTGACACAGCTCCTGCTGTATTGCAATTATATTCAAAAGTTTGCAAAACACTACCGTAGAATTTTTGTAATCCTCTACCTAGAGAACGCCTTTCCATATTAATTTTACACAGTTCTTTTCCAAACTGTTTTAAAAATACTATTCGTCCTCCGTAGCGCTTAGGGTTTTAATTTATCCAAGTTTTGTTGGCTGGAAAGCGATTTGCATAGCAGTTACTAACCATTCTAAATGAAGTAGGCTACGAAATGAGATAGGTACACCTTCAACAAAATATTTTTCTTTCTTCAGTGAAAATGAATCAATTCCATTACAAAAGCCATGTGTGATCCAGCAATATGTAGGGACACATTGTCAAAAAAATTACCACTCCACTATAGTAATTATTACAAAAATTATAACTAAAAACGTTAGCTGGGGTCAGCCGCTGACCCCCTCCCCTCTCTGTTACGAATCGAACCTTCTTATTTAAATAAAGGCATCAGTTCTTGCAAATTTACGAGTATATCAGTGCCTGGTGTTCCGCTAGGTTGAAATTTAGAACCTTTGCTCTTGATAATTTTTTATTAGGTTTCCACCCACCACACTCAGCACAAAATCACGAACCCCTCCTATTATTTCCCCAACTAATTTAAGCGATCAAATAAAGAGATCTAATAAAATATGTCCAACTATAAAGAGATCAACATGTTTAGGTTAAACTTTGAACAAAATCGTTTTAAAAATTTCTTGGCCAAGATTTGCCAAAGGATCCTCAAAGGCAAACTTGGTCAAACAAGAGATCTATTGTGCCCTCATGACCGTTTTAATCCTCTGAATTAGGTTGCACTCGGACAAAGAAGTCCACAACCTTGTCAAGAATCAATTGACTTACTCCGGGATCATCTAATCGATCGTTCCCAAAAGATATATCGGTTTCTCTCTTTCTGTCTCCGTGGTTGGGGAGTCAGAAAAGAGATGGACTGGAGTTTCTGCCGCACTCCCATACTTTCTATACAGGAGAGAGTTTAGTAGATCCATCCGGCGGCAGTGACGTCTGCTTATAAAGACTACTTTGCAAAGTCTTTTTTCATTCGGACGGATGCACCGCCAGCAAGTCAATTCCAATAGGAGTAATGCCTAGCAGTGAATTCAGACAAAGACTTTAATGCTGCAATAAGAACTCCCACACGTCAGTTCTGAACCTATGAATGGTCGTTCGCTGGCGCCACTTATTAACCTGTCAGCTATTTCATTGCTTCTGATTCCAGACTAGCTAGTTTTTCGAGCTACCTATGGCAGTTAAGTACCACCTCGGAATCAAAGCTGAGCCAGCTTTATTATTTTTTTTATTTAATGTTTTAATATTATGCTTTCAAATAACATAAAAATGTTTAGGTCTCATCCAAATTTTGTTCTTCCATTTAATTAATTAACACAAAAGAAAATCTAGAAATAATATTCTAACAAGCATAAAAGATGGTACAAAAACGAGACTGACAGAATCGCTTTTTTTTTGTTTCTGTTTGGATGTTTCATTACCATTACATTACATACAGGTAAAGTAAACCTATTTTTATTACTGAACAAAGGAAATGATTAAAACAACAGTCTCAATCTGGGAGTAGACTATATAAAAACCTGCATATTTAAACAGATTGCCAGAGAAAAAGTTTTTTTTTTGTTTCAAGAGACGCAAACGTTATGTTTATGATATTGTTGCAAAGATTACTTCAAATAAAAAATATATACGTCTGTTTATACCTTCATGATTTTCAGAACACGGTTCCAAGAATTATATTCGGTAGAATTGTGTTTTCCTACTTTTGACTTCAGGCGAATTTTAGATGTATGTACAGTGACCTTCAAAGGTATCCGGACACGATTAGATAGAGAAATATCTTGCACTCTTACAATAACATTGCATTATACAGGGTCAGGTAAATATGTAGGAACACTAGATTTCTGGAAAAATTACGGGTTCTATTAAAAAATAACTTGAATGAAAGATTTTCTAGTACTTTAATTCTACTCTATCGCATACTTTGATTTTTTACACCTTGCACCTGTTTCGAGATATGACGTCATCGGTAGTTTTCTTAAATAGATCACCTTGCATATTTTAACATTTTTGGATAGACACAGTTTCAAGAATTACAATGATATACGGTTTATATCTTATAATATATTGGAAAAGGCTAGCAACTAGAAAATATTGAAAACCAGACAATTGCAGCACATCCTCATTTGGACAACTTACAAAATATAATACTTGAATTTCTACCTCCTAACACCACATCATTAGTGCAACCATTGAACATGGAAATAATAGAAAATCTCAAGACCTTATACCGTGGGAAATTGGTAAATTACATAGTGGAGTCTATTGATGACAATTTATTAACAAGCTCCTCCCAAGATATTCGTGCAAAAATTAACCTTTTGCAGGCAATACAGTTTCTCACTGATAGTTGGCGGGCTATAAAAATCAAAACCATACAAAACTGCTTTGCTGTTTCTGGTTTTATAAAATTTGGACGAAACAGAAACCGACCTTAGTTCACAAGTGAGTATTGGTAATTATCAAGAATTTTTAACGACAGATAACAATTTACCATGTTATGATGAAACAGAAAACTACGAGAATGCAATTATTCAAGGTATTCAATCAAAACGTCAAATATAACGGGTCGATGGCCGCAGTGGTTAGGCGGCTGACTATTGTTGTGAGAGGACGATAGGCGCCGGGGTTCAATTCTCTGGAGGGACGGTGACATTTTTTCAGAGAGTTTAATCCCGGATCGATTTGCCATTCGCTGTTGGGAGCAAAGTGATTAACAGCGCGGCATCATAAAAGGCGATATGATGCTGTCACAAAGCCAATTGAACACAACATACACACACAAAAACTACACCGCGAGAGTTGCAGTGATAGTCAGACAAGCGATACAGTTTACGGAGTCACTGCAACTAAGCACCCGCCACATTAAAAAAAAAATAGATGAGAACAATTAGGTTAGGAGTGGGGTGGCATGCGGACCTGTTTCACCGCCACCTTTACAGGTCTATTGTGATCCCCTTTACCTTAGAGAACGCTCTCTAGTTTCGCCTTCTTAATCAGACTTATCATCTTTGAGAGCGGCTATTTTGTGTAGCCGTTGGCTGTGGGGTTCTCTACCCCCATTACTAGAAACCTTGTCCTCGCTAGGCCGTCACAGTGGCACAAAACATGAACTGGGGTTTCTTCTTCCTCTTGACAGAATCTGCAGAGAGCATTTTCTGCCAGGCCTATGTTAAACATATGCCTATTCAGTCTGCAATGACCGGTCATCAAACTTACTATCATTTTGACAGTCTTCCTGTCTTTACTCAGTAGGTCTTCAGTAAACTTAGGCCTCTGTTCTCTTAGGAACTCCTTAGTCTGTCTTTGTCCTGGCGATCTTTCCCACCATTCCTTGAACTTGTTTTGTGACCATTCGTAGATGGACCTCTTAATTTGTGATTTGGTAGTGCCGAAGGAAGGGGCCGCTCCTATGAAAGGCCTTGACCAGCCTCGTCTGGCCAGCTCATCGGCCGCCTCGTTTCCCTTCACTCCCATGTGGCTGGGGACCCAGGCCAAAGTAATTTTCCTTAGGGTGCCCGCCTCATTTAGGGCTCTTACGCAGTCCCAAACCAGCTTTGAGTCAGCACTTGCGGAACTAATCGCTTTAAGTGCTGCTTGGCTGTCACAGTAAATAGCGACGCTTTTTCCTGGTTCGGCCCAACTGAGGACAATTACTCTGATGATGACAATCTACCGGTCCCAGTTACTAACCAAGAAGCAAGAAAATGCGTCACCATGCTGCAACGTTCTTTTATACAGGAAGGCAATGATGAAAGTCCTACATCCGCACTGGATACCTGTGCTGATTTTGTGCAAAAACAGTAATAGAAACACAAAAGGGAAACCACGCTTCATGAATTCTTTAATATGATTAAAGTTAAGTTGTTTTTACATATAAAAAAAGTGTATTTATTTTAGTTATTGTCTATATTTAAATGTTTATTTATATTCTTATTATATTTCCAGACATCCTAGTAAAAATGTGTTTTTATTTAAGGTGAAATTAAACTACAGGAAAAAAAACACCTTTCTGTAGAACTTCGTTTAATTAGGACAACCGTTTAATTGGGCCAAAATGTTCTGATCCCGATTAAGCGGAATTGACTGTATATAAACAACGACAAGTCTAAATAATAGCCTGTATGGATAATGACCAGTATCGATGATGAGCCGTATGAATTATGACCAGTATGGATAATGACCAGTATGAATTATGACCAGTACGGATAATGACCGGTATGAATTATGAAGATGAATGAAGATCCAAGATGCACCTATCAAGCGATTGAGGCAACTCTTGGTGTTGGATTCGCATCAGTAAATTCAATTTTATATGATCCATCTTCGGATCTTCATTGGGTACCACACATGTTTAACGATTTCCAAAAAGCAGAACAAGAGTCGCTAGAGAAACGTTAGAAATGTTAAATAATGCTGGACAACTGACATTCCATTTTAGGACATTTCTATCCGCCAGGAGAGCAGTGTGTAAACCTATGAAGATGCACCAACACCAATAATGGTCAAAAAGCAAAGAGTTATCGAGAAAGTTATGTAGGCAGTTTTCTTCCGTAGTACCGGATTAGTAAAAGCAATCAAGCTGGACAGTCACAGCAAACTGGTACACCACAAGATGTTTACCTGCAGTTCTTAGGTCAGTCATCTATTTTTGAGACCATTCCAGGGGGATTATTTTGTATATTTTTGGATCTCAAAATATATAGCGTGCTCCCTCGTATAAGGATATAAGGACGTAGAAACTTAGCATTAATAATGTAAGGATATCGCCCTACAAAAGCTAAGGTATTATATGAAGAGGACGTCTACGAAATTTATTGTAGATAAGTCGTATGGGGCTAATTATTAATACAAAAGGGGGTGTACTGTATAATCATTCAACATTAATTATTCAAACGCATCAAGAGATCGCTCCGTCAAGTTGTTGTGCTTTAACTCAACAGACGTTGTTTATTTTGTAAAATTGTGTTTGTCGGAATTAATTGGAGATAATATTATTGAGTAAAGCCAAAGATACGGCTTTCAACAGTACATATTCACTTTAATTTTTTTTTTTTTGTATACATTTCAATTTTAAGAGGCTGTAAAGCTGTTGCGATAAACACACGCATAAAATTTATGATAGAAAACGGCTTTTACAGGCTGTTACACGCCGAAGATTAGCTGTTTAGATACAGATCTTCATATATTTGTCCGTAACAAATTGTTTAAATGAGAGGAAAAAAAATATTACTCGGATCAAAAGAGAACTTAATAATTGTTTTCAATTATCCTTTTAACATTTCCCTGCTCGTAAACGTAATAAAATTCGTAAAGCGTAAATATGATTTTAAAATACTTTTCTTCAATTTGGCTCGGGTAAAAATATGTACTACAATTCGTGATTTCTATTTTTTTTTATTTTCATCCTGGTATACACCAGTATTCCTTAGCATTTGTATATACGATGAGCGAACGAAAGAGAGAGAGATGCTTTTTTTGTGTTCGGTTAAATTTTCCAGGAAAGTGGTATCGATTGCGTAAGCTCCTCTTAAATATGAAGCCAAAACAAAAAAGAAACAATATTGACGTTAGCGGTAACCACAGAAACGGCACGCGGATTCAAGCGACGCTTTTCTAGTTGCAAAACACGCAATAAACACCTTATTTGTAAGTACATTGTTGCTAAGACTCTCCTCATCCATTAGGATGCTGGATGTGGGTCTACGCTGCTAGCAGGGGATTATAAATGAGGCGGATCATAACACAACGTCTGAGCTTTATGAAAAATTGATGTGTGTACATATGTATGTACATACAACGTATGGATGTAGAACACAGGTATGGTGTCACCACGGAAATGATTTATGAAAAAGCGTCTACTAAACATTGTCATATAAAATTATACTAGCCAACAATGTAATAGTAATCTTTAAATATAGTAAAAATAATGATAAATCAGCAATAATCTCCCATCATGACGTGGGCTGGGATTACCCTGTTATCGTTTCTCCATTTCTGCTTGGATGGAATCTTTCCCCCTTGCTCATCATTCATGATTTCCCAGAAAATGTTTGCAAACATTTTTAAAACAAATCAAGCCAGAAGTGTCAGCTCTAAATCAATCATGGTACGATTAAAACTTTCATCTTTGAAAATCGTCGTAATTTGTCGACCAATAAATATTCCTTCGCGAGCTTTTGCATAAGGCAGATTTGAAAGCTAACCCTTTATGTATATAAAACAGTTGCCTCCTTTCGCTAGTACTCCAGATTGTTACGTTTCGTAGACTTTATTTTGTCACAGAATTTTATTCCAAAGCTCCAAGATCGTAGCTTGTGGTCTTATGAGGGCAATTTTCCAAACAATAATTGGATTAGAACCATAAAAGAAACGAGCTAGAACATGAAATATTAATAATGCCTTCGAGGAGGGGGGACGAGATCGGGACTGTAGAGTAGATGTTATAACTCCTCAAAGCCGCATACGTTGATTACTGCTTGAACAAATCGTTCCTTATGCTCCGAAGAAGCAGAGTTTTCCGAGTAAAATTGTAGGATCTTTTTTCACCTATAATTGAGGAGCATTTGTGCAAAACTGGCTACCTATATCCTTTTTTTTTTAAGTTTTGTCTTTCTTCTCGAGTTCGCATATTTATAGGCTTTACTTCTATCGACTAGCGGCCTTTCGGTTCAAAACCAGAAAAATCTACGTTAAAATTACATTTGAAAAGTAGGTATTCGACCCTAACCGGCCAAATCCACGTGTTTGTAGCATCTCACTACAATCGACAAAAGTCGAAGAGAATATATCTAAGTGCCAATTTATCCATTACAAGATTACAAAAAATGTATAATCAGCAAAACCCAAAAAATTGGGTCTCCCTTTCCATGTTTAGTAATATTTTTGTTAGTAAACTTAACATCGGCTTCTCATCACCTGCATCTGATGTTTGTGGAAACTGTACCGAGACTGAAAGAACAATACAAAATGGAAAATAATACAGAACGAAGGAAACAGCTGTTAGTTGAGTATCGTGTCCACAAAAAAAGGGCGAGTGCCTTTTATGAAATTGCAAAAGAATCTCCAGAGGGCAGTCTAACATTTTGTTTCGATCTCTAACAAGTACAGCCGTTACCTCGCACATCAGTAGGGGATGCTTTTTATTCAGATCAAATCAGTTTCTACGCATTTTGTTGTGTGGGCATGTGCTCACGAATTCCAACTTTCTATATATGTTTGGACGGAAGATATGGCTGGTAGAGGCTCAACAGAAGTTGATTCTGGTTTCTTCTTTGCTACCTGAATACTCTGGATTATACTGACATACACCAGGTTCGATTATTCTGTGACGGATGCGGCGGCCAGAATAAAAACTCGCACATAGTGCATGGCTTGAAAACAAAGCTTCAGAAAACGATAGTGAAGTCATAATAACGTTCCCAGTGCGAGGACACAGTTACATGGCTGCTGATAGGTGTTTTGGAAGGGACGAAAAGATACTAAGAAAAAACCCTGTTTCATTCACAAGTAGTTGAAGTTAAACAATTAGGCTATGACTGGAAAATACACGATATTAAAGAACTTGAAAACACATTACATTACATTACAAGAATTCAGATTCAGAAGGGATGCAATCGAGGCACATACAAGACTGAAATAAAAGTTACTTCGCACGAATATTATAGGATTCAAAATCAAGGAAAGAAAGTTAACAAGACTTTATTAAAAAGAAGGAAAAAGTCATGTACTTAATGTAGAGCTAAAAGAGGTCATACTTAGGAAAAATATCCTGGAAAAGATACCATGAATCAGAATCATAAACGAGGAGGCTGGAGAGACTAATGAAATCAATGCTGAAGATGATGATCGATGTGATTGCCTCCATGAGGAGACTGCATGTTTTCATTTGCGTTATCTTGGAATTTTTTGAAATTATAGTCGATTTTGTAATGATTTTTGAATAAAAATAGATACTTTTCACATTGTTGTTATTGGGTTTTGGAGCAAATCCGGCTATATCCAATATATTAATATATAATAATCTATCTATCTATCACAACATTTTACTAGAACGGGTATAGCCGGTTTTGCACGAATGCTCCTCAATTGTGTTGGTATTTCCTTCTGGCATGTACACACCTAACTGTAGCCATTAATTTTGCCGTTTTTTGCTTTCTAAATCGGTCGAGAGCTTTTACGAACTGATTGCGCGGCTTCTTATTTCATGGAAGGCTCCTCAATTCAGTCTTAAGTCTTAATCTTGTGATAAAAGAGTTAAATTCTCTCCACAAAGTTGTCGTCTACACAATTTCTAGTCGGAAGTGAAACCGAAAGCTTGACTCGGCGGTGAGTCAACACCAAATCTTCAACATTATTGATGATTTCTTCAGTTCAGTTCTTCAGTTTGAACAGTTTACATCAAAATTTAAATTTAGAATTTAAAATTTTATTCGTACACTTTCACCATTCTCACATGAATATTCTTACTAAACTACTGCTTTCTTAATAAAAAAATTTGATTTCATTATTAAAAGAATTAAGTTAAATTTCGAAAGTTTAAAATTACTTATTCGTTCCCAAGTTACAATGTCCCATTCCTTCCTAAACACGTTCTATACTATACTTTGCCATTTCTGGAGGATTATTGACAGATACATTGACACCGAAGAAATGTCTATAACTTTTATTGACAATGCGATTAAGAGCAAAATAAATTTCTTCACTGGATCTCTTGGTGCACAAGTAGAACACTAAACACTTTAACCCACTGAACACAAATCCACAAAATCTACAAAAACAGGTAACCTAACGGTCAATCCGATACGCATCATTAATTTCCGATTAACGAAAACAATGACGAATACGGTATAGGTCCATTGTCACAGTTCATTACACATGACTTATTTTTATATATTTCTAAACTTTCGAAAACATTTAGAAACTTACAATTGTTTATTTGTCTAATTAATTTAACATTCGTATGATCGATGTTGTGATCTGTTTCAAAAATGTGTTGGGCAACGGTCGATTTCTCAATTCTATTAAATCTAAGATGAGCCATATGCTATTTGAATCTAGTTGAGACTGCTCTCCTGGTTTGCCCAATATATTTTTGATTACAATCTTTACAATTGATTTCGTAAATACCTGACTTTTCTAGAGGTTGTATTTTATCTTTAGGGTTACCGATGAGACTTCGTAAACTAGTCCCAGAACTGTAAACTATTCTGAGATCTAGCTCTTTGAAGATTTTACTCAAACCTTTAGTGATAAAGGGAGCGTAAGGGAGGGTCACAACGGGTGAAGCTTTAACATCCTCTCGAAAAGTCGTAGATTCTTTCACAGTTTTCTTATAATTAAACTTCCTAATTAACTTATAGATATGCTGAGGCTGGAAACCATTACACTTGGCCGCATCTTTTATAATTTTAAGCTCTTTCTCATACCTCGCCTTGTTCAAGGGAAAAGTGAGAAGTCTGTGGACCAAAAAATTCAGGCTTGCCATTTTGTGTTGAACACAATGATGGGAATCTGAAGGAATGTAGCGAAGTGTACTGGTTTCCTTTCTATACACGTCAAACTCTAATCTATTGTTATTTCTAATTACTAAAGTATCTAGAAAGGGTAGCTGACCGTTTTCTTCTCTTTCACAAGTGAACTTTAAGGTTTCGAACCGATTATTTATTCTATTGAGAAAATCGTCAATATTACATTTTTTAGTGTTAAATATAGCGAAAATATCATCCACATACCTCAACCAAACCCTAGGAATGTATTCGCTCTCAGATTCTAAGTCCTTTTCAAAACGGCTCATGAAAAGGTTAGCCAAAAAGGGCGACAAGGAGTTACCCATTGCCGTTCTTTCTAGCTGTTCATAAAAACTCCCGTTGAATTGAAAAATGTTCTGTTTCATACAGATGTCAGTTAAGCGAATATATTCCTGGACACATTGTTGACTCAAACTATTTTGAAGCAACAAGTCCTCGAGGTATGTCAAGGTGTCTGGAATCGGTACACTAGGAAAGAGAGAACTAACATCAAATGAAATCAATATTCCACCTTCCAGCAACTGAATATTTTGAATTTCTTTAATAAATTCTAACGAATTTTTTACTGCAAAACTAGGTTGCTGTATTGGCAAATTATTAAATTCATTGGTCAGCCGTTTGGAAACCTTATAAGTCGGTGCGTCAATTGCCGAAATAATTGGCCTTACCGACTTGCCAGGTTTCTGAATTTTAGGTAAACAATATAATTTAGGGACAACAGGATTGGAAACATGTAGCTTACGTCTAACATCGGCAGTAACAAGGTTGTTACAAGTTTTAAACACATTGTTGACGTCTCTAATTATTTTCGGTAAAGGATTTTTTGAAATTGACTTATAAGGGCCACTACTCAACAGGTCATTAACCCGATCATAGTAGTCCTCTTTATCTAAAATAACAACCTTGTTCCCTTTGTCAGCTTTCAAATAAAAACAATCTTTTTCCCGCAAAGTTTTAATGATTTTTATGTTTTCGGATTTCTGAGGTGATTTATAGGATTTCAAATTCTTTGAAATAGTATGTTTGCAGGCCTCCCTAACGAACTGTTTTGTGGGCTCAGGAAACCGCTGGATAGAGGATTCTATCCCGGCAATAACCCACTCAACATTCGATTCAGGAGTCTGCAAACCAAATTTCAATCCTTTATTCAAAAGATTAAGTTCCCGTTCACTAAAGGTTTGCGAAGAATGATTTTCTACTATGTTAATGGTATTCATCGGAACATGATGTTTATTTTTTAAAAAACAACCTAACTTTCTTAATTTCCTATCATGAGAGAATTTCGTATTCTGAACTTTCCTATCGATTGAAATAAACATGTTCCGTTGAAAATCACACCATAGTTGATATTCAACATCATTAAGATCTAATGTTAAAAATTTCCAAAGTTGGTAAGCTTGAATCTCAAGTTTATTGCGTTTGGCAAAAAGATATTCGATTCCTGAACGCAACCATCACTACTTTTGCAAAATAATAAAATATAATACTATAGCAAAATAAATGCCAGCCATATTGTAGCCCATTCATGTAGCTACTTCTGATAATTATTTTCAAAAATTGAAATTTCTTCATTTCAAATTCATTGTTGCTGTGAATAAATATGTTATCTGGAAAGTATTACTTTGTTGAAACTTACAACATATCAAAAATGTACAATCCGTATACAGATTTATCAGAAATGACTAAAGATAAATTTAGAAGATTATAAGAAATTTTCTGCGCTTTGGAAAAGTAGGCAATGCAAGAATTCTTCCAAAGAAAGTTGCTGTAGCTGATCTTCTATACTTCTAGACACATCAAAGCGTCCGAGCAAAATTTGATGGCGTGCCTCTTTTACGTTTAATCATAAAGAATAAATTTCTTATCGAGTTACAGAAAAGAGACAAATCAATCAAGGTTGTTGTTGTAAATAACTTTTCACCTGGTGATGATTTGATTCCATTATTTATAGTTCGTGATGTAAGATACACTTCAGTTAGATCTCCTACTACTTCCAACTGAATTTGGAAACGTCTTCGAGTATTGATCAACGCTTAATTAAACTATTGAATGATGAAACTCATTCCTCAACGATCAGATAACAAAATAAAGGTGGACTTGATCAAAACGCCAACAAAGTGATTCTATTTATTTATAATTTTTGCTTGGATTGGTAATACTAAATCATAATGTTATTTGAAGCTAAAACACAATTAGTAGGCCTTTCTTTTTGTTTACACTCTTAATTGTACTAACTATGTACCTACATGTGTTTCATTTGAATATAAACAAGCTTCCATTCTAATTTACGTTGTTAAGTCATAATCCTACGCTGATTAGATCAAATGATTTAAAAACGCTTTCGTTTGGATAGAACGTCACACAACGAAATATTGCAGAGCATGTACTTTGTCATAGTGCGTCTGTGTACATTGTACATACATGTGTGTGATGTGATATGTATGTATGTGGGTATATTGATTTTTTGTTGCGTTCCTATTTGTTTGAAGCTTTACCGTTTATATTGTACTCTACCTACCTTATTTGTAGCGTTAGAACAAGCACCTGTATTTATCAGTAGTTGTACTGCATCACGATGACCGTGCCAAGCTGCCATCAAAAGCGGTCTCATACCGTACTAGAACATACATTTCATAATTAAGTACTATTTTAAATATTATACAACAATAAGAAAATGATGATCAAAGTAATACCAATTAGACTGCAAAGACTATACAATTTTTTTTATAAGGGTCAAACTAAACAATATTTAAAGCAATGACTTTACAACTTTATTATTAATTATTATTAATATTTTTTTGTTATCCGTGATGGATAGTAAGTTGCAACTCTTGCTGTGTACTTTTTATGTGTATAAGTGTGTTCAATGGCCTTTGTTGATAAGCATGGCTTTAATATAATTTGACACATATAATAATAATAAAAGATCTTGATTTTCTGCACTTAATGAATGAAGACATGAATCATGAAGTTTCAGGATTTTTTGTTTAACAGCAAAAGTAATAAACCAGCCAAGCCAAGACTTTTCATTGAATTTGTAAATCGAAGTTGCATACTATCAAACTTTATATTAATATTCGCAGCAAGGTGTTCTCTGTGAATGGGTGAAGCAAAAAACATCATTTCAGTTTTGCCAGGGTTGATGTTAAGCGCCTGTCGTCGTGCCATATCGATAATATGTTGGAGATCCTCACTAATACGATTACAAGCCTCATCAGCTTCGTTAGGAGCAAATGAAAAGTATATTTGTATATCATTCGCATAAAAGTGAGCTCTGCAGTACTTAATGCTGCTATTCAAGTCGCTAGTATACAAACTAAACAAGAGAGGACCGAGAACCGAACCCTGTGGAACACCGGATGTCAGGACAAGAGGTTCTGATATATGCTGGTCTATAATAAACGATTGTGTTTTATTTGTTACATAGGAGTACAATAATTTTGTGGAAAGTGCCTCAAGACCAGAGAAATGTAAAATTAATACTAGAAGTTCATAATTAATGGTTAGATGCCTTCGAGAAATCTAGGAGACATAGAACTGAAGCCCTTCCACTGTCCAATGCAGCGACAATATCATCCACAATTTTTAGTAACGATTAAGTTGTAGGTATGATGTTATTGTTATAAATATAGCCCTGGAACTGTTCAATGAGTACCTTCTCGGCCACCTTAGAGAATATTGGAAGAATACTTTTAGGTCTTAAGTCAGTGAATGTCGTGGCGTTGTTCTTCTTTGGTATATAAAGAGTGCTAGGAAAGTTTTGGTCAATGGTTTCTCCGTCATAATAAAGTTCCAAAGCTTGCAACAAATATTTGACCAGTACAGGACTGAAAAGTACAATCCAGACCTTGTTCTCTGTGAGTTTGCGTATGTTGTTTCTTTGCATAAAATAATTGCTTTGTCTGTATGCAGTTAGTCCCCACACACAAAAACTGACGATGAAAATTCATTTTTTTCCATTACTCACGAACTATGCTAGAAGCTAAAACATTAAAACGATTTACAAAACACCTAGAATAACTTGGAACAATTTTCAAATTTAGTTTTTTGCAAAGAGATTCTTTTTGTCGTATCTTTCAAACTATTAATTTCGAAATCTGACTTCAAAAACTATCTAAAACTTTGGAACAACACTCAATAATTCGATTTCGAAGAAAGAAGGGCTTCGAGTGGGATCAAGAAGGCAAACATTTTTAGCAGTCAGTTCAAAACAGCTTGAAACAAAAAAAACTGCAATTTTTCGAACTAGAATAGAATCGAGACCACTACTTCCAGAACTTCAAAGACTGTAGACTTCTAGATTAGTTCTGTTTCTGGTCTTTCAGTTTCTCCTCGTTTTTGCCCTAAGCAATGCTATAATATAGTTCGATTGTTCATAAATATGTTAATCAAGGATGTTTCAACCAATATCTGGAAGTAGTTGTCCCGATTCTATTCTAATTCAGCTCCTCCACCATATTAGGTTAGTCCCCACACACAAAAAGTGACGATGAAAATTCATTTTTTTTCCATTACTCACGAACTATGCTTGCTAAAAAGCTAAACTTTTAAAACAATTTACAGCACACCTAGAACAACCTGAAACAATTTTCAAATTTAATTTTCTGCGAAGAGATTTCTTTTGCCGTACCTTTCAAACTATTAATTTCGAAATCTGACCTCAAAAACTATCCAAAACTTTGGAACAACTCTCAATAATTCGATTTCGAAGAAAGAAGAGCTTCGAGAGGCTCGAGACGGCAAAAATTTTTATCAGTTAGTTCAAAACAGTTTGAAACAAAAAAAAATGCAATTTTTCGAACTAGAATAGAATCGAGACCACTACTTCCAGAACTTCAAAGACTGTAGACTTGTAGACAAGTTCTGTTTCTGGTCTTTTAGTTTCGCCTCGTTTTTGCCCTAAGCAATGCTATAATATAGTTCGATTGTTCATAAATATGTTAATCAAGGATGTTTCAACCAATATCTGGAAGTAGTTGTCCCGATTCTATTCTAATTCACCTCCTCCACTATATTAGGTGGTGAAGAACTAGGCAAGAGACCAGTGAACAAGATGTTGGTGTTGGGACAGCCGAAAACTGTTGTTTACAAAGAAAATATTGATTTGGTCCATAACATGAAAGTGTCACTTCAGAGATGAATTTGGCCATCATTAAGCGAGATCTTGAAGACTTCCTAGCAAGATTCACCATTTATGATACTAAATAAAAAAGGTAGAGCAATGGAATGGAGGTACAAGGGTTTACCACCCCCTCGAAAGTTTCGTGCAACAGATTTTCCTTGAAGATGGAAGATCATGACCACAGTTTCTTAGGATGCCGAAGGAATTAATTTTTTACAACTGGTGAAGCGTGTCGTTTTGGCGACACAAATCGATGAAGAATCTGCGACCAAAATCGCGAATTGACTCTTCGATGGTTTCTCCATCATAACAAAGCTCCAAAGCTCGCAACAAATATTTGACCAGTACAGGACTGAAGAGTACAATCCAGACTTTGTTCTCTGTGAGTTTGCGCTGTTCCCAAATGTCAAAATAAAACTGATAGGGAAGCAGTTTTCCTGGAAATTATTGCGACAAAATTAAATAAATAAACCTGTATTGCAAAACTTTCCTAGTGCCCTTTGTATTAAGTTTTATTTTGATTCTAGAATAAATTGATTCAAACTAATACAGCAGAGAATGAAAGATAAAGGACTCAATAATGGAATCTTTTGTACTTCTATTCTTCTTCATATTAACCAGCACCCTATATAACTAACAATTCCGAATTCCGAATCAAACTTTAACTATCGCCACCAAATTATATTTACACGACATCTAACCTTAACTTAAGAGCTCGTCACGCTTCGTAAACATGAAGAAATTTGTTCGGCAGCACGCTTGCTTATTTCTCTGTCAATATTAGATCGACCCTGATGGGGTTAACAGTGCGACTCAGTTATTTCAGTCTCGGTTGTTCGTTCCAACGTGAAAAAGTTTGTCAGGGTATATTACAGTCTTCTCGCTATACGATCTTCCGGATTAATAAGTAAAATCTCAATTTCGAGCTTGGAACTTTGAACATTTGACTGCGCCTTTTTTGTTTAGATAAATATATTATTCATTTGTTTATGTATTACCTTATCTCTAGCTTCGATGTCACAGTTGGCCGATATTAACATCTCCATTATTTCTATGTTACCCCTTGAGGACGCCCAATGGATTGGCGCTCTTCCATACTATAACAAAGCTTTACAGTATAAATGTTAACATATAGATAATATAGGATTAACTCTGGATAACGCTGAAAAGAAACTGAAATTAAAATTGTTGATGAATATGTTAATATCGAGTTAGTTCGAATTAATTCGATAAATATGCAAACAATCCACGTTTACTTCCAAGATTTCTTGGTAAATAAATTTTCAGTAGCTTAAGCTTGTTTAAAAGCGTGTTAAACAAATTATTTTGGCATCGATATCGAAATTAATGATCGTAAATCCGACTCCTACACGTTTTAATTAATTTTTTAATGTAGCATCTACATACGTGAATTTAGAATTTAGACCAGACAATAATAGTGATGTATCGTTAAAGAAAACTATTTTAAGCTTAATGCTCACTGTTGAAATGTTGAGTAATATGTTTCGTCTTCTCTTTTTTACAATTCTAAACATATATATTTAAGTGTGTAGACATGACATTGTTAAATATCCGAAACGAAAGTTCATTTATTTAATTAAGCCAACATCGCGTGTTATTTTTTTACTTTATAAAATGTTATTGTAATGAATATGTAATTAAGAAGCGTTGTAAGTTAAAAAAAAGTTGTATTTAATATTTTTGTTTATAAATTTCTTTAGGCTATGTGCGTTATGTTCTTGTGTTGGACCAAAAGCTCGTTACTGTTTACTTTTTTCTTTCAGTTACCGTTCGAGTTATTAATCAAACAAACAGAGTTTGCAAAAGAACATGTTTAAATAATCCCTTTGATTTTCTCTGCGAATTTATCATGATAGATATACTGGGTGTTTATCACCGCAAGATATTCATATGCATCTACACCTGTGTAGAACTTGCTGTTATTCTTCAACAAGAAAGTGAAATTAATTCCATGTTATTCGAGTTTATTACATTTCTCTCTATTTCAAAATGATTTTGTGCGTGTGTGTATTTTTGGAAATGGGATTATTTGTAATAATGTTGTTTCTTTGTATAAAAGAATTGCTTTGCCTGTATGACGTTAGTCCCCACACACAAAAAGTGACGATATGAAAATTAATTTTTTTTCCATTACTCACGAACTATGCTTGCTAAGAAGCTAAACTTTTAAAACAATTTACAGCACACCTAGAACAACTTGAAACAATTTTCAAATTTAATTTTCTGCGAAGAGATTTTTTTTGCCGTATCTTTCAAACTATTAATTTCGAAATCTGACCTCAAAAACTATCCAAAACTTTGGAACAACTCTCAATAATTCGATTTCGAAGAAAGAATAGCTTCGAGAGGCTCGAGACGGCAAAAATTTTTAGCAGTTAGTTCAAAACAGTTTGAAACAAAACAAAAATGCAATTTTTCGAACTAGAATAGAATCGAGACCACTACTTCCAGAACTTCAAAGACTGTAGACTTCTAGATTAGGTCTGTTACTGGTCTTTCAGTTTCTCCTCGTTTTTGCCCTAAGCAATGCTATAATATAGTTCGATTGTTCATAAATATATGTAAATCAAGCATGTTTCAACCAATATCTGGAAGTAGTGGTCCCGATTCTATTCGAATTCAGCTCCTCCACCATATTAGGTGGTGAAGAACTAGACGAGAGACCCGCGAAGAAGATGTTGGTACTGGGACGGCCGAAAACTATTGTTTACAAACAAAACATTGATCTAGTCCACAACATGAAATTAGCTTTTAAAAAAGTATCACTTCAGAGACGAATTTTGCCATCATTAAGCGAGATCTTGAATACTTCCTAGCAAGATTCACCATTTATGATTCTAAACCAAAAAGTTAAAGCAATGGAATGGAGACAGATGAGTTCACCACCCCCTCGAAAGCTTTGTGTGATTTTCCTCGGAGATGGAAGATCATAATTTTTTACCACAACTGTCAGATTATAACATAAATGAGCAATACTGTGCTGATTTAATTTCAAAACTTCATGATTCCATGAAATTAAAACAAGAAGGGTTGGGGAGGAAGGGGGACAACACTCCTGCCCACAGGAGGTGTGCTTCAATGGCCGCAATTCATCATGCAGGTGTGAAATTTTCCAACAACCGTTTCTTCAAAATAATATAAACATTATTCACCAACTGTAAGAAATAATACCATCTTATCAAATTTAAAAAACTTGAGGTTGGCAATCGATTAGAAGGAATACACAAATTGAGAGCTGTCTATTTCAGTTTATCTTGAGTTTGTTTCTTTGTATGTATATGGAAGTCAAGTAGTGTTTGCTAAACATATTGAGACACTAATTTTTTAAACGGTTTCGACTCTATCAAATGGAGACGATGCACCGTTATATTATGTAATATAATTTTGGTCAAAACAATGTCGATGATTGATACCCAAACAAAAAACTATGTAGATTGGAAATTTCGCAAAGCCATTTGACAAATTTAGAGAAGAATTACGATTTTGGCACAAATTGTGATAGGAGACAAGACTTGGGGGAATCACCGAGACTCAGAAACAAAATCGGAATCAATGCAATCGGTCTCCACCGCCAAAAAAAAGCAAGGAGTCAACCAAAATTTGTGGCAATAATTTTCTGGGACATCCTCTTTACCGAAAGGAACAATGATAAATTCAAACACTTAAAGAAATACTTTAAAAAACTTCCCAAAATAATTTGCAGATGTTTCTCGGGGGCCACATTAGTCAGTGATATTTTATCCCGAAGCTACAGTATAAACCGTTCCTGAGAGCTATTCTTAGTTGGCCATCCAGTACACTAAATCCTCCCTGGGTTGGAAAGTAAACAAAGACTCTTGAGTATTGCTTGCTGAGCTGAACAAACTAGTATCTCCTATCACAGAGCAATAGAGCTATGCCTCAAATCATCATCAAATCATCTACAGCGTTTTCTAAGTCAGTAGAAGTAACAATTGGAGTCCCACAGGGTAACATTCTTCGACCAATTTTATTCATAATAATATCACAGGCCTGCATTTTTAGGGTTATGTCATGGTTTCTTAACTTTTGATTATTGATTCCCATGTATTTTTTCACGCTGAATCTGAATATGACATTAGTTTTTTCCCGATAACGTCAGAATTTTTTGCAAAACGCAATTTTCGAAATTTGTAATATGTTGCAAAACATCAAAAATATGAAACATATTGATTTTATTATAACATGTGTTCAATTTAATTAAATTTATGGCTCATACTGTGCAATGTCATAGCTAAGTACTTCAAGAATCCAATGGGAGGAGGGGGAGGGTGGAGAGAGATTGGGGGGGGGGGGGGGAGCAAGAATTTAATGAAAACTGCGCAAAATTAACCTAAATTTTCGTTTTATTACGTTTTTCATACAAACGAATGACGTCGGAATGTAGGTAGCGGTAAAAGGGGAGTGGCTACACGTGTGCTTGTGTCCTTGTTTTTTATGGAAGTGGGATAGCAAAAACAGGCAAAATCATTGGAAGCAGAAAGATTGGCCAAAACGAGATTCATTAGAACCTGGAAAAAAATGTACTCCAGAAAGCTCTCATAGATAGGAATAAAGTTCTCCTTCCAGCTCTACATATCAAATTAGGATTGATGAAGCAATTGTTTCAAATACATCTGCAACAAATTTCCAGCCTTATAAACAGCAAAACTCAAAGATGGTAATTTTGAGAAAGAAATTGAAGTTGTTGAAAAAGAAGTTTGGTCTGCTTTTAAAGATGTAGCAATGAAATTTCTGGACAAGAAAAAGGATCCGAATTTCAAATCAATCGTTGAAAGCATGCTGCAGAAGTACCAAAATTTAGGCTGTTCCATGAGTTTGAAGGTTCATTTTCTAAATTCACATTTGGATTATTTCTCTGAGAATTTTGGTGCTGTTTGCGAAGAGATAGGTGAGAGATTCCATCAGCATCTCCAAAAAATGGAAAATCGTTATCCAGGAAGATGGAATACTTCAATGATGGCAGACTATTATTGGATGCTGCACCACCATGAACCAACAAGGGCACATGCACGGAAAAGCCACCAAAACAGCATGACTGATCAAAAGAGACAACGACACAAATAAAAGGTGACGTATCATCATTAAGACTGGTTCAAATTAAATTTGATTAAATTTAAAGTTAAGTACCTGCAGTTATCTACTTTAGAATAAGTGGTACATCTATTGTAATTATAAATATAAAGTTAAGTTTTTGAATTGACGAAACGATAATTCATTTCATGATGATTTTAACAATATAAAACGAGGTTGTTTATATCATCTCAATAACATATTACTCTCTTGTAAAGCAATTTACAACATAATATTCCTTTCGATTCAACATTTTCAAAAGATATCTGAAACGTATGGTCCTTTTTATTTCAAAGACAAACACTATTATTACAAGATAAACAGTTAAGCCTGCAATAAAAGAAGGAACATATAAATAAAATCACGCTTCACACAAATGTGTAAATAACGAGCCTCAATTTTTTTTAACCAAAAGATAATATATTCGAATTCTGTTTATAAACTAGCCATATCCTTGTATATTATCCCGGCTTAATTGTATTTATACTATAACCAACGCTTTGTGTTATATATAGACCTAATTAATTTTGAGCAAGCTGTTGCTTTTCCAGTTTTGACATCAAAGTAATATCTTTAGAATGACGTTTTTATTAGCTCCTTCCTTCAGTTTTTCTTGAAATATTTAAAATATTGTTTGCATATTTATCTCTTTTTTGTTTTTAATTTTTTAGAATATATGCGCTTTAACAAGCATGCAAAAACTCAACAGAAACAATTTTATCATTTTACATTACTCACGTTATTCCTACAATTAATATCAACCGGCTCCTTTAAGATCCTCCTCACAGTATCGGCATCGTTCTTAATGACGGCTTCGTGCAGTATCAGATCGTTCCTCTGTATGATAGCCCTGCGTTCTAATTCCTCAGGTGTGGACGTCGGAGATGGACAATTCGGCCTCATCCCTATATGATCCACTAGGTTCATTATCTAGCGACGACAACAACAGAACAAACCGCACCTTACAACCACCGACATAATAGCACGAAAGATGCATTAACGTTCACGATGGAATCGGAAGGTTTATTACGATCGGTGCACTTGTCGCGATATCAATGGCATATTTCAAAAGAAAATACTGTTCCTTTCTACATGTCGTACGATACCGGTGCGCACTGCGTTCCTTTATCACTCATTTCCTTTACTTTTATCAAGTTTAATTGTAAGCTGTTGTAACCCACACTCATTTCATCGACAATATACGTCTATGTAGTTGCTACACGGTTACACTTTGTAATGCGATTGCGACCAATTCCAGAATCGAATATCACAGTGCAGAACGATCATTTGCTTAGTTAGTTAGTAGTTTCTGTGTTTTCTCTTCATTTCTGTAACAAATTATAATTAAATAGACACCTACTAACAATAAAGACTTATTTTACTAATTTAAAAGCATCGATTACAAACGATAATCAACCGTAAAACATAAACTAGACTGCAAGGTAGACAAAATATTAATTTTCAATAAGGTCAAATGAGAGAACTTCTTCTAGAGTTAAATTTACAAAAGAACCACACCCTTAATTTGTATTGCCTTACTCTGTCAGCGTCAATCACGATTAAACTTGGCAAATTTGCTACACATGCCAGTGGCTTACGCATACGATTTTGCATTTCATTAAAAGTATAAGAAAAAATTCTCCCACTTCTTCGAGGACAATTTTACATAAAGACCTTCTCGGTATAAAGGCTTACAAAGTTCCAATTAGTCCAAGAACTGAATCCTCATAAGCGTTCGATGCCTGCAAAAGCCATGAAAGGACATTTGCAGAAAAGGGTACTCTCAACTTTATTACCGTCATTGGTTGCGGACAAAACCCTTAATAGATTATGAACCCCTTGATTTTAGATACAAGGCTACACCATTTCCAGCTGTAATTCAGAAATCGTAAAGTTGAATTCGGAATCCGTCACATGCAATTCAGATTAGCTTAGTTTTAGGAGACAGCGTCAGTTCAACTGAGCGGCGTAGCTACCTAGGGGCTAGGCGGGGCAGTGCTCCGGGTCCCTCAAGCTCAGGTGGCCCTCGAATCCTTACCAGAAATCTCGATCGAACTGAACTTTTGGAAATTTCTCCCATTTTCAAAATAAATAAGACAGGTTGCAACCCCACTTTAATCATGACAACGCAGTTGAGAGAAATTCAAAAGTTATGCCCAGGGAATTCCCCTAAATTCTTTCTGTAGGTTGGTAGTGTTGTCAATTTGACGGATAGCGATATGTGCGTTTTATTGTGAATTAATGCTGTATCAGGAATAAGTAAGCTAGTGTCAATAAACTTTTTTGTACTGGTCAATATAGTGGTTCAATTTTATTTGATTTTACCACTCATATTGATGTCCGTTAAGTCAATAAATCGTGTTACCTGCAGTAGGTACATTAATTCAGGTCCGCGGGCAGGAGATCGTTCATGGTCTCCACCGTTAAATGTGGTAACATTTAACGATAATTTTTTTTCCGGGTATTCCCCAACGATACTTGTAGCGTATCATTGTGTTTCTCTTTCCTTGTATTTTACTTTTAACGTCGTCAGTGAACAGTGAGTACCTACCTACTCGAGCACAATCTAATATTGTATTGTTTAAATAAATTAGAAAATTAAAATTATGGATAAAAAGAAGAAACGCAGTGGTGCATTTAAACGCAAACAACGCCAAGAAAGAGAAGATAGTAAACAAAAATTGCCCAAAATTGACAAGTTTTTTAGTCAGCCTTCTGCAAGTACATCTGGCCAAAATATTTCTATTGATAGTGACTCAAATAATGTGGTAACTGCAGTGTTGGTTGAGAAGCCTACTGAAGAAGATTCTACAATTATTGCAGTTGGAGATATCTCCGCCGCCGATCATGTGAACGTGGATGATGTTTGCATGACACACATAAGAACGGAGGGTTTGGAGGAGCCACAGACCTCTATATTTTTCGAAAATGTGTACGACAAATCTTCTTATGTCTTGGGAAACTTCACGAACAAAATATTAAGTGATAACGAAAAACGTCAAATTCTTGATATGGGGCCTTTACAGCCTTCAGGACCTTTTCCAACAGACATCAACCAGAACAGTAGGTGTTTTTCAAAATCGTACTACTTTTCGTGTTCTAAATATGGGCCAGTTAATCGTTTTTGGTTGTGTTATTGCAAAATACTAGACGCTGCCTATTGTCAACTCTGCTGGTTATTTGCTTCACAAAGGAATAATGTTTGGTGTACGGGAATTCGAGATTGGAAGCATTTATCAGAAAGAAATAAACAACACAGTTGTTCGAGTGGCCATTCGGAAGCATGTGCTGTGTATGAATTTTGGGGAAAAAAACGATACTAATACTATCGACAAGGAACATGAAAATGAAATTCGCAAAGAAGCAAAATTTTGGAAAATGGTTCTTCAAAGATTATTCGCTATCATACTTACCCTAACACAGAGTTCTTTGGCTTTGAAAGGACATCAAGAAGACTTAAGTCAGGAAGGATACCACGGAAATTTTCTGTCCTTTGTAGAGCTTGTCGCTCGATATGATCACATTTTGCGGCAAGTTTTGGATATGTCCAAAGGTAATAATAATTATTTATAATAGCTAGGAAATAATTGTAAATATAATTGTTATTTAGTCAGTTGGTAGGCCCGACCTTTATATAATAAACTCTTGGATCTTCTCTTTTTCGTTTTATTAGCCAAATTTACACCAAGTATTAATTGTAATTTATGTTGTTACTGTTTAATATTTTTATTACCTGCCCTGCAGGGCTCCATCTTTAAATTTGCCCCAGGGCCCTTGGTTACCTAGCTACGCCACTGGTCAGTTGTAAATCAAATCAGTAAATTTAATTTCAGAAGGTATCAGATGTAATTCAGAACATAATAATTGCAATTCAGATGTATATATACAGGGTGTTCTCTGAAGTAACCGAGAAAATTATATAAGGTGTTTCAGAGGTAATTCTGATCAAAAAAGTTCATATAGGTGCACCATAGGTCAATTCCCTTTCGTTTTCGAGATATCGATAAAAGAGGAAATGTTTACCAATAGACATTTTATTAAGAAACTACATAATAACATAAAAACTACTATTGTAATAACTGCTCGAATTGTTCCCCTGCGCTTGCCAAACATGCAGCTAGTCTGTGAGCCATGTTTTGTTGCCAGTTAATGTCAGGGAAACGTGCGGGCTATGATACAAGGCCTCCTCTTCCTATCCATCGTCCAGGAACATTTTGTTGTAAATATTCAATAACTGTAGGAAATTACTTAGAAGGAACCTGTAAGGACCTTAAACCAATATATTCAAGTTGGCAAACAAATAGTTTGGATAAATGAGACAAACTTTAATCTGTTTTGCCGTAGAACACGTGGTCGTTCGAAATTTGGTGGTGGAAAGTACAACGCCTTTTTGCATCGAGAAGTCCAAATGTACATCTTATAGGAGCAATTTCTGCAATTGGAATCATTTCTATGAAGCATTGTCGGGGTTCTTTTATAGCAGAATTGGCTAATAATTGATTAACAAAAATTTTACAGGAGTTTCAAAACATGGGCAATCAACTAACAGACTTAGTAATCGTTTGCGATAATGCCTCATGTCATTCAATTTTCGAAATAGTTATAGGTAAATGAGATTAATAATAATGGAACAGCAACTTTTTTAAGATTACCTCCTTAATCACCCATGTTGAAACTATATGGTCAAAAATAAAAGCAAATGTTAAATCAACACTTCGAATTCCAAACGTAAATGCTCCTTATGTCGGGGAACAAAGATTACAATATCTGGAACAAATTATTGACCAAGCCAAAATAACGATAGTTGGAGGAGATTGTGCTCGTGTTGCTTAGCACTCTACCACATTTCATGCTGCTGCTTTGACATTGGAAGATATGACTGTGGGGCAATAACTTTCTATGTACAGTCTATTCCAAAATTAATGTCACCCCCTGTGCCGTAAAACACGTCATAACTGCTAATGCAAATTGGATGCATGAACTTTAATCGATATTTGGTTTGCACAGCATTCACTAAGAAAAATCGTATTGGATTATGGGAAACATCATTTTTATGTGTTTGTTTAGCCTTGGAAGCGGCATTAATTTTGGAACAGACTGTACATACATACACGTATTTATATTTAACCATATAATTATAATTATATTTGTGTCTATTTTGTTAAAACTTGTGTTTATATAAACAAAAATTAATTTCTGAATTAACTGCCTAACTAATATGATTTACATTTGACGCTTTCTAAAATAAAACTCTTTAATCTGAATTACATCTGATGGATTCTGAATTACAGCTGGAGATGGTGTAGTCCTATCATTCTAAGGAGCAAATATGTTCGGTCTAATATCAGCACGAATGCAGAATGCACTGAACTTAGCCTGGTAATGATGTTAGATCAATCCTCATGAAATAGGCTCGTCAGAGAGAGCCACAACAACATTGTTGACCTGCTGTTAATTTTCGTGGCAAAACCTGGAAGCTGAAGTCTAAGATAATGCTTTGGATCTACTTGGTTATAGTCAGCCTCAAAGAATAAGAGAAAAACAAGCACAAACTCTGGAACAAAAATACAGCGACTTGCTTGCGAACCACAACCCCCAAGAAGGTCCTAAACTTCTTCAGAAGTTTGGAAATCAGTTGCAGTCAAGGGAGGTGGTCAATGTCTGATCAACCCACCCCATTAAACTAATCTAACCCTCTGCTGCTCTTAATGCTTTCAATGTTAAGAAAATCCACAAAGTTCAATAAATCTTGAACAACTTTTTATGTTTTTATGTTACTTGGAGACAACAGATTTCTTTTGCAATTTTTTTAGTTGATATGGAAAGAAATACAAGAATTACAAGCATGAAGTGTAAGGTGTTGAATCAATCCCTCTTTTTCTATCTAATTGGGCATTGGCTACATTGTAGCACATTGGTGCTATCTCTTCCTTTTTTATATCTTGAGGTGGGACCTGAGTCGTTTTCCATGTTATGTTTTTAATTTGTAAATCTTGCTGTGCACTGCTCTGACTTGATCGGCCACGTTTGTTTGAACTAATTGTAGTAGACCAAGCATAGAGTAAACGCTACGTTAGTTTTCAATTGTAGCAGGCTAATTATTTTACTTTTTCTAATTACCACATGATCCTCAATCACGTCTGTAAAGATCGACTTTAGATTGATGATATAAAGATGCATTGGATGGAGGCATATTTCTTGGTACCATCTCTTGCTTCTAGTTGAGGTTATCATCATAAATAACGACCTTCCTAAATTTTAAAATATGACCACATTAGCTCACATTATATAGAAATGAGCTAAGGAGCTACATGGATTTTTAAAGGTACAAATACACTATAAGAGATGTCATCATGATAAGTTGTTCTTCTTTGGTCATCTGTATCGTTCGAAAATCATGTTCTTGAAGCCGATTAGGTCGTGTCCAGATTTCGTGTTTCTGGTGTCTGAGCACAGCTTCTAGATGATGATAAGATATCTGATGTGAAATTATTTTTACCAACTTCAGTACGATATTGCTACTTGGAGCACTTTGAACCATGATATCTTAGGTTTGAATTTTAGATATTGTTTTGTATTGTGTCATGTAAGAGTCACCTCTGTTTCGCTCTACCAGAACACTCTGATATTGATCAACCCAAAAACCATATTGTAATAGCTTCTGGTCATCATCTTTTTAAAGGGTGTTAGCCCCTTTTGATTTCCAAACAATTTTTGGTTTTGATTCATCACCTATTATCATTCTATGGAACTTTGATTCTGGGGGGCTTCCCCTGATACTCCCAGATTATTCGATCATTTTTTTGCTCCAAATTTTCGAGATCATTACGCCCAAAACTTAAGTCCATTAAGTTAAGCTCCATCACGGTTTAAATTTAATTTCGAAACATACTATACCTGTTACTGTAATCTGAATTTATTACGTTTATCTATAATATTATAATATGCGTTCACCATTAACGCGATAAGACCGGCATACCAGCGTAAGCTATTTAATTTTACTGCATTAACAGAATAAATCATTATTATTGCAATCGCTCATGCTATTGCCAATTTCTAAAGAATTCAGCGTTATAAATCTGGAATTTTACGTTGATTAACAAGGTAATTTAGTTAACCCACGGTATATTTAGGCATAACACGGACGTATCTGTATCAATAAATCATTATCGAACGTGCAAATAACTAGTTAAATGTAATATTCGCGCAAATTTCTAAATTTTAACTAAAACAACATGATTTATTTCGTTGCTCGTTTTTAATATATTTTCCACTACATCATCATTTTTGCAACTCTAAAACTAATAAATAAAGCGTACCTAATTCCGGTATAATATCATTTATCTTTTCTGTAGCGGAAATGTTATTTATCTTTTCCAAAAACGAAAAAAAAAGAAAGAACGAAACGTTGGAAAGACGAAGTGAAAAATAATGACTTGACAACTCGCTTCGCTCACTTGTAAACTACACTGCTTTAGCGAGATAGCTTTATCTCATTTATCTAATTTAAAAGATGTCTACGGAGAGAAACTGCCGCAAATTGGACGGTGGCGTAGCGCCCAAATCAAAAGAGTAGCATTATAAGAGGATGATAGATTTGTAGTTGGTCGCAATTTTTTTTTTGTAAACCGTGCCAAACTCGATGGTGTAATCGTGTTAGGTGTAGCGGAAATCATATTCTGTACAAAATATGTATTATTTTAAACAAGTAGAATTTGATCCATTTTTTTTTTTTGGTAAAAGACACAAGACAAACTGAAATATAACAAAATAGTCTGTTTTGGTTTCTGGTTTCAATTTCTTTCAATTTTGACTGGGAAATCATTTATGGACATTACGTGTTTAGAGCTATTGTACCATCTGGGGATGTGGGACCATCTTGTTAGACTTCATCGTCATGGTTGCCCTGAACCTGTACACTCCGTTTTCGTTATTTGCTCTTCTTCCTTAGTTATTATTACTGTTCTGATTATTCTGTGCGAAATGGTCCACTTCTCTCTAGATTTCAACATTTCATCGACCATGATCTCCGGTTTTGTTCTTATTTCCAAGTCGATCTTCGTATAGTCTCTTATGACATTCCAGCGACTATTTTGACCCCTTCCATCTTACCCATCTTTCTCACATATTCTATAAATACCCCATGTCCTGTCAAAGTCTGCGTGAGATGGAAATCCATCTGTTTATGTTCATAATTGAAGCGGCTATGTGAAGACAACATAGTTTTGAGAAAACAACGAAAAACTGATTTTGATATTTTTCAAAACTACGACTACATCTTTTGTCAATAGTATAAATATATGTATAATAATAGTTATTTTAAACGATATGTAGCAAATTTTGCTTTACAAAATACTGTGAAAAAATTTTCAAAATTGCACATAACCGATTTTTGCAAATGAAATATTAATAATATAAAAAGATTAAAACAAAAACTTTAAAGATATTATGTATTGTTGTTAATCAAATAACGACAACAATAAAACAAAAACAAAATATTACCTGAACTAAACTAATAATATGATAATTTAGCCGGAATCTTGGTTTTCATCCTCTTGTTTTTAGGTCGTCGTAAAAAGGATAAAAATAAACAGGTGGTATATAATTTTTGGCAAACGGCATTATGCTGTCATACTTCTCGGCCTTTATTGGCAACTTTTCACTGTTTGCACGAGGAGCAGCATTTAGATCAATAAACTCAGGTACAGGTGACTTAAATAAAGGATAACTTTCTGTTAACAAGTCTTGAGAGTGATTTTCTGATACAAAAACTTGACATATAAAAATCATAGAACAATAACTACTAAATTAAGTAAAAGATAAAAATCTTATCTGGATTTTGCTCACTATATATAAAAAGTCGATATTTTGAAATGGTAAAAGGCTTTTGCTTAACCACGGCAGATTTTTCAAAATATGGATCAAGATGCGACTTAAAATCTAAAATCATATCTTGTGTAACACGTTCTACAGTAAATTTGGTGCCACAAGATTTGACCAGGAAATACCACTCTTCGGGAAGGTAGAGCAGCTCTTTTCTGCGTTTTTTTTTCTTCTCTATTTGAGCAAAGTCCCGATCACACTGGAGAAAATCTGGCAGGTGATAAACAATCTTCGACAAAGTTCCATTTTTAACGAAGGACATTAAAAAATGAAGAACTACAACGTTCTTATTTTGGCCCCCCACAGTTATCAGTAAAAATATGCAAAATCTTGACAGATTTTTTCAAATATTTTTCTATGTAATACTTTAAAAAACAAACCGTTTCTATACATCCTCTCTTACCGATTGTTTCATCAAACATGTACATCACAGCTTTTTTATCCGAACATAAATGATTAAATACCCACAGTTGCCGGGCATAAAAAATATCAGAAGTAGTTAGAAATGGCACAGGCAAATTTTGTTGGTAGTCAAAGCATAAAGTTTCTATCTGTAGTAAAAGCCATATGTGATTTTTGGTTTTGGTTGTTTTTTCTTTTTTAGTAATTAGTAATTAGTACTGTTCTGGTTCATCAAATGCAATCGTTGGCTTGCCGCCGCAATTTACATAGTGCAAAATTTCTGCACAAGCTGTTAAATATCAAAATTGACTGCGTCTATCTGGCGTCGTGTATATTGTTTAATGTTCCTCGTATAGCTTCTCGAAACGCATCTACATTTAATTTACCAACACCGAAGACAAATTTTTTATTGAGATCACCAGTGTATCACATGGCCAAGAATGCTTAGAAGATCTACAGTGATATCTTCATCGGAGAATTAAATATTAACAATTATATTTCTTGTATTGTATTTTTGTTTTTTTTTTTGAAATATGTATACACTTTCTATATTATTTGTCCTGTAATTGGGGTCACCTGTTGGGCAATAAACGCATATTATTATTATTATTATTATTATACAGGGTGTTTCATAATATATGCGCAAGACTTCAGAATGTGATAGCTTGTACAAAAATTTAAAAAAAATGTTTTCATCAACTTACTCTAAAATGCACCATTTTCAAGATATAGGGTGTTGAAATTTAATTAAAAAAACCGTTTATCGTAAAGAAAACAGCTTTTGTAAGCATTTTCTACTCATAATAAGTTAAGTTGTGTACAAGAAATTTTTTTAAAAGTCATAATTGGTAAAGATTTTGAAGGGGTAGTGGTTGCTTTTCTCCCCAACTTCTACGCCACTGGAAAAAGTACGGTTTTGAGGCACCCATTTGAACCGCCAATGTTTTCTATACAAGAAAGGTACTGTTGGTCATGAGCTCTAAAGTTGACTGTTTTCAAGAAAAATCAACTTTTATGTTGAAAAACATGATCAATTTTTTGAAATAAAAATTTTATTTTTCTGAAGTCCTGTGCACATATTATAAAACACCCTGTATATTGGGCAGATCCAAGGAAGTGGTCCTGTATGCCATAACCACCGCCATCAATATCGTCCTCTGAACCCTTTCCATTAGGTAAACATTTCTTCCAACCTCCATTACCTTTCCCCACATTGGTGCCCCCGTGAAGTGGTATTGAGTGTACGACGGCCAGTACCAACTTCTTTTTATAAGTATTGGGTCCTCCGATGGTTGGCAATACGCGTTGTAATTTCTCTATTATTTCCTTTGCTTTCACCGCATACACACCCTGACTAGATGCTTTCTAAAGGTACCTCTTATATCAAAGAAAGTTCTTTAGGTACAAAATCTGCTAGGGGCTTCCGTTGTATCTAATGCCAGATTAATCTCTTTTTGTGTCATCCATCCCTTCACTCGTTTCAAGTTCACGTTTGTAAAACTCATCAGGTCGTTCTTTCTATCTGCCGTAACAATCATTACTAGAGTTAGCAAAATCAAAAAGTTTTGCTTGATATTCCGATTCGGCACTTCATCTACCGATTTTTTTGATTTTTTAAATTTTAGTCAGAAATTTAAGAATAAAAGATTGAGGGAGGTATTATTTTTTTAAATTCTTATTTTATTTTTGCATTTGTTTTTTTAATAAACATTGGCAGCACTGGCCCGAGATACGATTTATCCAATTGTGTCATGTCATCCTCTTTGTTGAAGAGTTTTTGAAGAATTAGATTCTAATTTGTCGTATTGAATGCATTTTTTGCAACCTATTCCTCCAGTATCTCTTTAATCGGTTTCATCGCTTCTTAATCCATACTGATGTTCTAACACCGCTTCCTCCTTTTTCTTCTATATCCTTCTCTAACCACCCTTTAATTAATGCTTCATAAATTTTGCTGAGTGTGGCGAATTATTCTATAAGAATTAACTTTGGTGGTATTTGCAGAAACTTCTTTCAATTTTATTTAAAACATCTCTAAATATATCGGTGATCTGGTGATTAGAGTGTTAAACATAACTTAAAGATCATCTTAACTAGCAACGTTATCTCATGAATATTGCCTTTACACACATATGTGTGTTGTCGAAGCAATTTTTGGTTTTAGTTTTGTTTCCTCAGATGATTATGAATCGCCTAGGTTGTATAAAAACTACTGACTGCAATAAAATGGTTTTTTTTCAGCACATTTTTTGAAACGCGTTGTGATCTAGAAATTGTCTTTTTTTGTTCTAGATAAAAAAAATTCACAAAAAGTAACGCCAGAATACAAGAACTAAGACCTAGATGGATAAAAGGATGTAAAGATTGGAGATCTTAGTAATGACATGTAACATAATGGAACGATGAGGACGATCTCTCAGAAGAATTGTAAAATTCCTTACTTTGGTTATTGTTTGGGGCAGCATGTCTTGCAGAAGAAGATAAGAAAAAGATGTCTTGAAGAAGATACGAACGAATACACGAATTAAAATAAACCTGAGCTTTATGAGATCTGAAAGATTTCACCTGATTACTGGGGAAATATTGGATCAATTCAGTACCACGAAAGAGAAGCCACCTTATGAAGTGCGGTATCGTACAGACCGATTTCGCTATTGCCTCTGATTTCAAACGTATTCGAAAAACTTCTTCTTATTTAAACAAATTACACAAAATATTAATTTGATTCCTAACCATCAATTTAATTTTAGACAAAGGCACTCGATAATAGATCAAGATAATTGAAAGAGTCTTAACCAAATTTGTTCTGTGATATTTTTAAATGAGGCAAAAGGATTTGGCATAGCAATGACATTTCTGCTTAGGCTTTTTGGTGAAGCTTAAAAAAATTATGTTTCCCAAGACAAAATTAGATACGGTGGCACAGAAAAATGTCTTTTAATTGCGCACTAAAAAGGACACTAAAAAGAAATGGAATTTTTATTGAAAGGAGCTGTACATGTTTTTATGTTTTGTTAGCAGCGTCGTATAAAAAATTATTATCGGTTAGGAAAAATTACGCGGTTTCTCATTTTATTTGTAAATGCACCGCAACATTACAATAAAACATTTGAGGTAATGGACGCGAGCCAATAATACCTCTGCTATTACTAAATCGATAGTTTTACACGCTTCATTACACATCGTAATATTATTCCAAGCCAACACACAAGTGAAAAATAAAATTAAAATATTATATTATACATACGATTCTCATTTTTTCCGTTTCATTTAATTCGTCGTGTTCAACATGACACGTTGACACTTAACAAAGATTAACGACACCCAAATATTAATTGCCAAAACAGATTTTTCTATTTCCTATCCGATAGGTGGATTGATATATTATAAGGAATATAAAGGGTTATATTCGTATTCGCTAAAGGCTCAATTTAATTAGTAATCTATTTTTGTAAATCGAGTTAAACGTGAAATTAAATCGGGTTACCGTGAAAGCGATCAATTGCTCTCGCTGGCGTGACATACTTAATTGCCGGTTTCAGGAAATTTACGAGGGCCGAAGATAAATCGTATAATAACAATTAGTGCAAACAATATTGCAGCTTTAATTAAAGATTACGTAAAAAAAAACATCTAACGGTACAAATGAATATGTAAATTGTCCTAATTTTTTCTAGGTCTCGTAAATTAGAAAAACATCTTGCTAGAAGCTGTGTGTACCTATTTATAAAATCTCCTTGGTGCTGCCGCCGCTGCTGCTGCTTCTGAAACAATGGGAAGGTGTATCATTTTTCTTTGAAATGCAGGTTGTGATATATTTATATATAGTAGAGCTGCCAGAAAACAACAAGCTATTCTTTAGAAACGTTGGCGTTTGAAAATAACGAAAATTTGAGGATTATTTTCTCGGATTTGTACACATGATTTGGATGTTTTTATGAAATAAATTCTTATTCATTTTAATTATACTATTAGTTCAAGTTATTTAAATTTAAAATTAATATTAGTTGAAATGAACCTGGTTGTGACTGGTGAACGCATGTGATCTCTGCTCCAAAACTCATGCTTTTTATACTAGCTCTTGTGAATTTTCTTTCGATGTGGTGAGAACTTTTTCCCGACTCATATTCAGAGTTCTAGATTTAGTATTCTGTAACATCAATAATTACCAGGTAACCGTGCAACAATGGAAGTGTTGCCATCTGTGTCTACTGATTCTTTTCATCCTCTCCTGTCCATGTTAATTGAATTCGAATATCAATCTCGCACTGTTGAATTTCCATCCTCCACTAATGCTAGATTTAACTTTCATAAAGCCAATTTTAATCAACTTTATCTATCTTTAACTTTAATGCCAAAAATTCCAAGGAACGATCACTTTAAACAAGTTTTTACTCAACAACAAGAGACTGAGTTAGTGGGGTATATTTTAGACTTAGAAAAGCGCTTTTATGAAATAATCCCTTTGGATGCTCGTCGGTTTGTATTCGAGTTAGCAGAAAAAAATGCAGTTAAATCATCCATTCAAGAACACTGCGAAATTGGCTGGTAACGACTGGTTGTCCGGATTTAAAAAAAGAAATCGTCAACTTTCCATTAGAGCTCCTGAGCCTACTAGCATAGCACGAGCGGCAGGATTTAATAAACCACAAGTTCGGCGGTTTTTTGATGTTGTACGTTCAGTTTTAGACACCCATAATTTGCATCCAGACCAGATATATATCATTGATGAAACTGGTATCAATTCAGTACCTGTTCCCAGAAAAATATTAGCCGAAAAAGGCAAAAAACAAGTCGGGCGGATAGTGCGTACTGAACGTGGGTTTAATGTTAGAGCAGTTTGTGGGATTTCAGCTACAGGATCCTACACTCCATCGTTTTTTCTTTTCCCCCAACAACGAATGAACCCATTATTTATGAAAGGATGTTTTTTACCAGGTGCAGTTGGTTATGTAAATGGTTCTGCATGGATGGATTCCGATCATTTCGTCAAGTATTTAGATCACTTTACACACCACATAAAACCTGATCCAAACAACAAAATATTATTAATCCTCGATAACCACAATAGTCACATGATCCTAGCTGCAATAAATAAAGCAAGAGAAAATAATATTATAATGGTTTCTCTTCCACCCCATACCAGCTACCGCCTACGGCCCCTTGACTGCACTGTGTTTGGGTCTTTAAAACACCAGTATGCAAAGGAGTGTAGTTTATGGCACACTAATAACCCTGAATCTGGTGTGTCATTATATGATATCGTAGAAATGTTTGCGAAGGCATTTCTTCATGTTGCCACTATGGAGAAAGCTGTAAAAGGTTTTCAAACGACAGGAATTTATCCATTCAATGATGCAATATTTTCTGACGAATGTTTTCTTCCTGCTGAAGTCACAGATGTTGCGGTGGAGGAAGAAAGATCGACGCCTGTGGGAAATTTCCCAGATGACCACCAACCCGAAACTGAAAACGTATTTAGGGAACCATAACCGGGCTGCAGTTGCACTTCGTTCAAAGATGTTATCCTGGAAGTTTCTCCGAAAAATTATGGCCTCTTTTCCGATTAACTACACCGCTGGTGATGACAATGTCCTTAACATAATAACTCATGACGCACGATATGTCCTTGCAAAACCTTTAAGGTTTTTGTCAACTTAGCTATAAAGTCAGCTACCTATCCTGATCGATGGAATCGCGTAAGGATTAGTCCTAATTACAAGAAAGGATATGATTCAATGTTGAAAAATTATAGGCCCATATCAATGATTAGAGACGTCAACAATGCGTTTAAAACTTGTAACAACCTTGTTACTGCCGATGTTAGACGTAAGCTACATGTTTCCAATCCTGTTGTCCCTAAATTATATTGTTTACTTAAAATTCACAAACCTGGCAAGTCGGTAAGGCCAATTGTTTCGGCAATCGACTCTCCGACTTCTAAGGTTTCCAAATGGCTAACCAATGAATTTAATAATTTGCCAATACAGCAACCTAGTTTTGCAGTAAAAAATTCGTTAGAATTTATTAAAGAAATTCAAAATATTCAGTTGCTGGAGGGTGGAATATTGATTTCATTTGATGTTAGTTCTCTCTTTCCTAGTGTACCGATTCCAGACACCTTGACATACCTCGAGGACTTGTTGCTTCAAAATAGTTTGAGTCAACAATGTGTCCAGGAATATATTCGCTTAACTGACATCGGTATGAAACAGAACATTTTTCAATTCAACGGGAGTTTTTATGAACAGCTGCAAGGAACGGCAATGGGTAACTCCTTGTCGCCCTTTTTGGCTAACCTTTTCATGAGCCGTTTTGAAAAGGACTTAGAATCTGAGAGCGAATACTCTCCTAGAGTTTGGTTGAGGTATGTGGATGATATTTTCGCTATATTTGACACTAAAAAATGTAATATTGACGATTTTCTCAATAGATTAAATAATCGGTTCGAAACCATAAACTTCACTTGTGAAATAGAAGAAAACGGTCAGCTACCCTTTCTAGATACTTTAGTAATTAGAAATAACAATAGAAACAGTAGAAAGGAAACCAGTACACTTCGCTACATTCCTTCAGATTCCCATCATTGTGTTCAACACAAAATGGCAAGCCTGCATTTTTTGGTCCACAGATTTCTCACTTTTCCCTTGAACAAGGCGAGGTATGAGAAAGAGCTTAAAATTATAAAAGATGCGGCCAAGCGTAATGGTTTCCAGCCTCAACATATCTATAAGTTAATTAGGAAATTTAATTAAAAGAAAACTGTGAAAGAATCTACGACTTTTCGAGAGGATGTTAAAGCCTCACCCGTTGTGACCCTTCCTTACGCTCCGTTTATCACTAAAGGTTTGAGTAAAATCTTCAAAGAGCTAGATCTCAGAATAGTTTACAATTCTGGGACTAGTTTACGAAGTCTCATCGGTAACCCTAAAGATAAAATACAACCTCTAGAAAAGTCAGGTATTTACGAAATCAATTGTAAAGATTGTAATCAAAAATATGTTGGGCAAACCAGGAGAGCAGTCTCAACTAGATTCAAAGAGCATATGGCTCATCTTAGATTTAATAGAATTGAGAAATCGAGCGTTGCCCAACGCATTTTTGAAACAGATCACAACATCGATCATACAAATGTTAAATTAATTAGACAAATAAACAATTGTAAGTTTCTAAATGTTTTCGAAAATTTAGAAATATATAAAAATAAGTCATGTGTAATGAACTGTGACAACGGACCTATACCGCATTCGTCATTGTTTTCGTTAATCGGAAATTAATGATGCGTATCGGATTGGCCGTGCATAACATTTAGGTTACCTGTTTTTGTAGATTTTATTTTAATTTAGTTTTATTATCGTCTTGATAATGACAGCATTGCTGTTGAAACGCGTCGGTGTTTTAGTTAAAACTTGTTTGGTGTTTAGTGGGTTAAAGTGTTTAGTGTTCTACTTCTGCACCAAGAGATCCAGTGAAGAACAATATAAGCAGCTGTCATTGATATGAATTAGTATAGCCGGCATTATCGGTTTGCCAGTATAGCCAACGTGAAGTTGGTAACACTTCAATCACCTAACTCTGTAAATTGAAATTGGCGATTAAAGGAAATCGTTTCGATAGCATCCCAGTCATACAAAAGACTTCGACCGCCATGCTAAAGGACATTCCGAAAAAGTTATTGAACGTTTTCTGCGCTGTATTGACTCAGAAGAATTGTATTTCCTTTCTTCTGTTGCCAAAATTGCAATTTTGTCTAAAAATTCTCTTTGATAACGATTTTTCTGTAGTTTTTTTTTTACCCAAATAATGAGATTTCATTACCAATTTGGCACAAACAGGAAGTATACTTAAACCGATGCCAATTACCAAATCAATCAAACTAATTTTAAAGTAGCACACTCGCGAGAAAAATACCAAGAAAAGAAGATATGCTTCGCAAGGATAAACATTGTTTCCAAGAAAAAACAAGTATGTATATAGAAAACGTGGGTTCAGATTATGTACGAATTGCCCTGTGCATAAGTGAGCAGTATGGCAACGTTACAAATCTCACAAACGAGCAGATAAATTTAAAAAAGCAGGCACTTTTATTTTGTTTATTCAAGCCTAGTAAAAATGTATCCGAACGCAATATAGAACGTAATTTTGGCAGTAATAGGTTAATTTTTTTTTTGAACGAGCAATAATGGTCGAATATTATATACATATATTTATTAAAATAGCTTTATTAAATTTTATATTTCGAACCTGAGCCTGGATAAGGACTAAAACAAAATCGCTTTTTGTCAGTACCTACCTTTTCCAGGACGAAACGTAAATGCGATAAGACAATCTAATCTAAAACAAAGGAAGATGAATTTGAGATATTCTAAGCACGGATGTTCGAGAAACAAAGACGGCATTGATTCGTGGAATCGCGAGGAAGTATATGAAAATGAAAGGCAAGATTTCTCTCGGTAATAATTCCAGATGCTTCGTTTTGTATTATATTCATCTGAGTTTAACACAATTTTATTTAATAGAAGGTTTAAATTTGGATAGAAACTTTGATTCCCACGTCACTTCTTATACCTAACATATTACCTAAAGCTTTTCATGCAAATAAAACTCAATTTACGGATATTTTCCTCCCTGAAGAATTGCGTGGACGAGTTCGGGAACTTTTGCAAGTGAAAAGTAAAAGTCGGTTGAAGTGTGGACTGCTTCATTACCGTGGAAAGTTTAATGTCGTTATATATTAAACAGAAATGTTAAAGTTCATTCGTTTTAATAAGATGAAATTGTTAAGTCCGTTGAGTAATAAATGAAGCGTAATAGTTTTAAAACAGTTTTTTTTCTCCCCCCAACCTGAACTGCAGTAATACAATAATGAATTAGTACGTATCATTCACCGAATAAACTAGAATTAATCTAAAAGCTAAGTCAAATAAATAAACGGTTGTCGGTTGTCAAAATATTATAATTAAGAATCCGTTCATACATGATTAATATATCGTAAAATAATGTTTTGTGGAAAACATGTTGTGCACGGCATATAATTAACATTGAAATATGGAAGATTATTCACTATTACTAAAAAAAAAATGTATACACTGTGTCCGAAGTTAGCGGTGCAGTATTGCTATCTCCGTTATTTTTGGAGCCACAGTTGTGGTCAAATCAGCAAATTATTAGTGTTTTTAACGCTGAACCGTATGCAGTTCACGAAAAAAAAAAACAATTGAATTAAGTATTCCTGAGAAATTTGAAAATGTATAATTTTTTAAATGGAACACCCTGTACATTTGTACATATTTAGAAAGATAATTTTATTTGTGATGTTGGAATTTAGTCGATGTCAAAGAAACATTATTAATAAAACAAATGGGAAGCGTTTAAAGCTTAAGAAATTTGTTAACATTTAATTCTATGTTGATCATGGAAAATAATAACAAACACAGTACAAAAACAATAAACACAATAATTAAATAATTGTTTTTGTACCGTGAACATTACATGTTAGTATTATTATTTTCCATAATCAACATAGAATTAAATGTTAACAAATTTCTTAAGCTTTAAACGCTTCTCATTTGTTTATTCGGATGTGTATTTTTGTTGTTAAAGACAGAGAGCAACTGTGGCCACACGAGTAGATGTAAAATAATTTCTACAAAATGTTATTAATGAATGAATGGTGAACATCCTATATAACAGATCGGTGAAGCTTAAAATTAATACCTCGGAATAAAAGTATACTAACGTGGAAAACTAAATGTGAAAGCCTAATGTCCTTCACTATGAAGGCATTGGAAAAACTGGTGGACAGGTATATTACGGATGATGTAGGTATTATCGGACAGGAGTTTCGACAGAAATAGCGCTCCACGAACTAGTCAGTTTAGTGGAAGACACTACAAAACAATGAAGTGATGCTGGGGGCCTTCATTGATATCGAGGGGGTTTTCAGTAACACGAGTTTGGATTCAATTACCAGAGCTCGCATAGGCAAAGATGTGGACGGCACGTCTGTCGCTTGGATAGACTCTATGGTTAGGGAGAGAGTGGTGGAAATCTCGGTCGCAGGAGAGACGCTGACGGCCCGGATGGCTAGGGTGCGGTGCTGTCCCCTCTCCTGTGGTGCCTAGTCGCAGACGGACTACTGGAGGTGCTTAACGACCACGGTCACAGGGTACTGGCCTACGCGCATGACCTGGTCATCATAGCGCGAGGCAGGCACAATACCACGGTCAAAGATCGATTGCAAGAGGCTTTGAACTTGGTTAGTAGATGGATGGAGTTGGCGGAACTGAGCATCAGTGTTGATAATACCAACATCGTGGCCTTCACCCGCCGACCAAAGCAGGATGGTCTAAATCCGCTTACGTTGAAAGGGGTTATCATAGAGATGGTGGGAGTAACATTAGACTCCAAACTTACCTGGAACCAACATCTGGATAGAATTATCAAAAAAGCGGTGACAGCGTTAACACTGGTAAGACGCTTATGTCGAAAGAAATAGGGGTTAAGACCAAACATGCTGAGTTGGATATACAGCATGGTGATTAAGCCAATAATGACGTGTGCAGCTTTGGTATGGTGGACAAAGACGCATCAAAGAAACGCCATCCAGAGGCTAAGCAAGGTGCAAAGACTTGCCCGTCTAGGAATAACGGGAGCATTGCGGTCGGCACCGACTGCAACCATGGAGGCGCTGTTGGACTTGCCACCGTTGCACCTGGTTATATAGGGTTATACACACAGCGTCAGACTTAGTCTGGTACACGGACGGATCTAAGACGGCTAATGGTACCGATGCAGGGATATGCTCTCAGAATGAGGGCCACAATTACGCACTGGAGGAGTATGCTTCTGTGTTTCAGGCGGAGGTATATGCCGTTCTCCAGTGCGCACACACAATGAATGTGAAAGCGGTGACCACGAATTCACATCATGTCTGATTTGGTGGAACTGTCGAAGTGGAACAAGGTCTGATTGACTTGGATAACGGGCTGTCAGGGGATCGAGGGCAACGCTAGGCCTGACGAACTCGCGAAGAGTGGGTCAGAGATGAAAATGTACGGTTCGGAACCTTTCTTCGGGGTCACAAGGCAAACGGCCCGAAGATACATAGGCGACTGGGTTCGTACGAAACAGCAAGGATACTGGAGAGTCAGAGCTAGAAACCATGTAAGAAAAAAGCTAGAGAACTACTACAGCTTAGTAGGAAACAACCGGACATGCTGCGGTGAAAGAACACCTACACAAAATCGGAGTGCTTGAGGGGGACACAAAGTGTAGACTTTGTGGGATAGAACCGGAGACAGCCGATCACATACTACGCGATTGCGAGGCACTAGATCGCAGAAGGCAAAATCTATTTGGGAGAACGAAAGGTGACCCAGAGACATACCTTACCCACTCGCTTAGGGGATCTGTACAGATTAGTGGAGGGGACTACCGTGCTAGAGTGGGTGACTTGAACATATAGATGTGGTACAATAAGCCTGATAACTGCGGTGCCTACCGGTGACCATAGGTCGGACGGGTGGGACAGGGAGAGAGAAGAAAAAAAAAACGTGGAAAACTTCATGATAAGCACGATATTTTTAAACACTATACTAACCAATTCAAAAATCACATAATATATAGGCGTTTCATTTGAAAAAATACAAGTTTGATATCATACTCCTTTCCTGAACACCCTATATAATTACCAATAATTTTATTTTCTACATTACATAACTTTTCGAATTTTGCAATATTAAAGCCGTAATATGACAATCCCAGGTGAATGGTGGATTCTGTATACCGAGCGGGGGTACCACATTCGCCTCGGTATACAGGGTGTCCCAAAAGAAACTTACACATCAAAGTTATCAAAATTTTAATAGGGATCTTGCAGGTCAGTTCTGTTAGGGTATTGCCTATCTAATTAACTCCGAAAAAAGGTGCACCATATATATCTGTAGCCGCATCTTCTTCTTCTTTTGCTGCTCCAAAAAAAGCTTATCGACATCAAAGAAATAAAATAAAACTTGTAAGCACAATATAGGGAAACGATCTAGGAAGTCAATAAATATTCACCTTGTATTAAACCTGTTATTAAATAATCTTGTTTGGTGCTCTTTTATACAGCAACGCCCGTTACACTATGACCCTCTAAATCTAAAATTCATGCTCCGATTCTGGTGTAGTTCCCCCCAATAGACGTAGAACCCAATTAGCGCAAAAAACGAAGTTTTAATTAAATTCTAGTATTACAACAAAGCTCCGACACAAATATTTTTGCTAATTAAGGCCGCCTTCATGGCGCTATCAAATTAATTCGACGGTGGTACGTAAAGTTCATCATTCAGAGAATTCAAGTCTGAAATATATCCAGACGAAATCGTCTCGATGAAATATGTACAATACGGGGTCGCATCGTCACGCTTTGTATCCTTAATTTCGTCAACCTGTTTAATACGGAAATTTATTGAACGTAATAAACAGTATTGTTGTAGTATTAAATTTTTGTTAACGAAATTTTTTTTTACACAGACCATATCGAGTATAGATATGTACGATTTGGAGATATTGATTTAGTAACAAATTCGTTTAGGTACTACGGTCGTGGTAAACGCCAACAATAAACGTTAGGACGGTCGATCGAGCATTAACGCATCCATACACGGAAGCTCCTCGTGCTACCGCATACACATATGTTTGGATGCATACCACAAATTGTAATAGGGCATTGATTGGGGTATAATAGCGAAATCGAGGCTATAAACAATGCGAGAGGATTTTTCTGCGTTTCTCCGTGAAATATATTTCTAAAATCTGTTTTCAATTCTATAAAGGATTCCAAAGATTATATCTTTATATACAAGGCTAGTGTTAACTGCTACTATTTTATTATATTATAATTTTTTAAAAGCTCTCGTAAATATAATTTTGACAAGAATTTATAATGAAACGTTACGCAGTTTTACGATGATATGTTTCAGCTGGGGTATTAAGTTAAATGGCTTTTCTATTAGTAGACAGTTACACATCTTGTTATTCTTGATAATCCACCAATAATTTAAAAAGAACCCTAACTGTGACAACAGATTGTACATGATTACATTACAACTGAATAATCCTTCTGTGTTTGCCTAATTTCTCAGGATCATATTAGGATTGGTTTCCTTTCTATGATACTTTTAACTCACTTATTCATATCAATACGTCTTTATCTAACATTAAAATGTTTCCTTATCTTAAGTCTTGTTTAAAAGATGAAGCAGCTAAGGTTCTCCACTCTTTAGAAATAACTACCGACAATTATCTAATCGCTTGGCAAATGTTTGAAGAAAGGTATCACAATAAAAGACTACTACTGGCTTTAAAAGAAGATTATGTCATTTTACAGCAAATAATTAAACTTATTTATACGACAAAATTTAAAAGACTTCAACGCGGAGGAACTATATAATCAAATCTTTAATGTACGTTGACAATACTTATTGTTTAATTATTAGTGGTAGCTGAAGTCACTTAACCAGTGGTGAATATAATTTTCAAAACCTGTATAGCTTCAAGGACATAATTCGGAATTAAGAAATAATAAAATATCAACAAAATGGCTATACAGATTCGAACTTTCAACATTACTTCGTTGCATCAGATTTTGGAATACATTTCATCTAAAATACAGATTAAAAAATGATTTGCTTGAAATCTAGATGAAAAACTCGAAGAATTAATTAAATAGTAGGTAATACAAAATTACAAAAAAAAAATGATGAAATATGGATTTTTTTTTGGTATACACTGAGGTCTTGCCAAAAAAAAATATAGTTCTATAAATCAAGACTACAAAAGAGAACCAATTCACTTAATACAATACAATTCGAGGACTATGCAAGAGCAGCACTTACTATGCAAAAGACTACTTTATAGTTGCTTTTATTTCAATGGTTTTAATGTATAAAGCAAACATGCTTATCTGCTGCCAATAACGGAAGCGAAATTAAAAGGTCGTCAAAGCATCAAAATCTAATTATTGTGGCTTTAATATTGGCACAATAAAACTTAAATTCTTTTCTAGACATTATTAACCCCATAACCTCCAATGGAATATCATGTATATACAGATGAATACTTGTTTGTAAATTGCTGTTTCATTGACCTATAAGTAGAAATACTCCAGGAATTGAAAGATAAGTACGTAAAGGTCATAACATACTATAGGTATATTAATAGTAAAAATTACAAAAATTATCCTGAAAAACTCTCAAAATTTGCAATTAATAGTGTCACATGGGATAGTTTAGTGCCCTGATGGAATAATTAAAAACAAAATAAAAATGGTTTGTACACAATCAATTGGGGGGTCAATCAAAATTGAATAAAGTAGAAGAATAGAACCAACAACAGTTCGGGATAAAGCTGCTTTCAATTCCTGAAATATTTCCACTTGTAGGTCAATAAAACAACAATTAATTAAATACCAATTTATTCCAGACAATTAAAAACTAAATAAAAAATGGTTTGTACACAATCAATTGGGGGAGTCAATCAAAATTGAATAAAGTAGAAGAATAGAACCAACAACAGTTCGGGATAATGCTGCTTTCAATTCCTGAAATATTTCCACATGTAGTCAATTAAACAACAATTAATTAAATACCAATTTATTCCAGACAATTAAAAACTAAATAAAAAATGGTTTGTACACAATCAATTGGGGGAGTCAATCAAAATTGAATAAAGTAGAAGAACAGAACGAACAACAGTTCGGGATAATGCTGCTTTCAATTCCTGAAATATTTCCACTTGTAGGTCAATAAAACAACAATTAATTAAATACCAATTTATTCCAGACAATTAAAAACTAAATAAAAAATGGTTTGTACACAATCAATTGGGGGAGTCAATCAAAATTGAATAAAGTAGAAGAATAGAACCAACAACAGTTCGGGATAATGCTGCTTTCAATTCCTGAAATATTTCCACTTGTAGGTCAATAAAACAACAATTAATTAAATACCAATTTATTTCAGACAATTAAAAACTAAATAAAAAATGGTTTGTACACAATCAATTGGGGGAGTCAATCAAAATTGAATAAAGTAGAAGAATAGAACCAACAACAGTTCGGGATAATGCTGCTTTCAATTCCTGAAATATTTCCACTTGTAGGTCAATAAAACAACAATTAATTAAATACCAATTTATTCCAGACAATTAAAAACTAAATAAAAAATGGTATTGTACACAATCAATTGGGGGAGTCAATCAAAATTGAATAAAGTAGAAGAATTGAACCAACAACAGTTCGGGATAAAGCTGCTTTCAATTCCTGAAATATTTCCACTTGTAGGTCAATAAAACAACAATTAATTAAATACCAATTTATTCCAGAACATATAATATTACGTTTTCGTTAATAAGGCTTATTCAGTGGAAGAAATTGACATTTAATATGTGTCAAAATACTAATAATACCGATATTCAGACACAAATTTTATTATCAACAGCTATAATTTACATTCTCGATGCCAAAGGTAAAAAATATACTTGCAGGGTTTTGCTAGATTCAGGATCTCAGTCAAATTTAATAATAAAACGATTTACAGAAAATCTAAAATTCTAAAAACGATCCACACGTGTATCCATAGCTGGTATAAATTAATCTAAAATAGTAGCTCTTCACCATGTAGAAGTTTGTATTCAATCAATCCAAACCAATTTCAAAGAGGTAATAAGTTGTATGGTACTAAATCAAATTTCAGAACATATAGCATTGATTTCTATACCAAGACAAGATTAACATTCAAAAAAATATAAAATTAGCAGATGCACAGTTTAATCGCTCAATGGAGATCGATTTATTAATTGGTGTTGAGATATTTATTAAGTCAAATAAATTTATCGCTCAATGGAGATCGATTTATTAAATACAATCAATTTCAAATAAATCTAGGTCCAAATGGGGAGTGTTTGGAAAAGACTGTTAAATGCGCACTAAATCGGTCTTTCCAACAAAATTCAATCTGTAACTTTATAACAAATCAAGATCCGGCTCGAAGGATCATGAATAATTCTCCTGTTTGGAAGGATAAATTATTACTACAATTTTAACTTTTGACAACTTTTTTCTTTATTATTTACAACTCTGCCAATTTTTATGTTTATTAACACAGCAACTTATCTATTTAATAGTCGTGTCCTTAATAACAACAAAGTTACAAAAGAGAAACAAACATTATTGGATCAAAGCTTCAATTTTCAATTACAAGGAGTTGTGGCACCCTGTGGCACTCCGGATTGTATGGTCTTAATATCAAAAGACAAACTTGCTGGCAACAATGCGGCCTGAATTGCATGCCAGAATCAGCTGCCATAATACAGTATGCAGCTAAACCAAGATAACTGAAATTACAAACGTATTCAGAACATCAATATGCAATCGTAATAAAGCGTCGTTCAAAATATGACCCTCAGGTCTTACTCATTGTTCATAACGGTACTTTAGATTGTTGAACATTTTGATAAAAAACTGGTTGTTTCAAGGTCACAAAAGCACGATGTGGTATCTTCTCAGTTTCAGCAATTTTTCATCGTAGACTACGTTTTGGACACTGTAACGCTTGTTGGAGAAATCATTTACGGTTGTCGACATAAGACTGGTCTTCTACGATGGAACTTTTAGACGCAATAGTGTCGAGTAATTGTTTTATTACTTGGTGCTCTCTTGTTAAATTGCTCTTCGTAATGTTTCAATTCTGACGCCCAAATAGATTTTCCAGCAATTGTCTCTCTATTTGACTATCTTTTAAAAAAGTCGATTCGCTGTCATTAGATATGTAACAGCCCATAATTTGCATCAAACAGGACAAGGTAATCGTATGGAAATGGTCCTCATTATTATATAGAAAATACTTCACAGTATGAATATTACTCATAAAAAAATTGTATTGTTTTATAGACTTTAAAGTTTGCCAATCATCAGAGCTATAACTAGGGTCCTACTCTTCTTTTCTAAGGCTGTGCGAGATGGTCCTTTAGTCCTTTTGTCACTTGTGAAAACCCTTCAAAACTTATGAATTTGTGTGAGGTAGTGCTGGTTTGGTCCATTTCAATGCATCTTGGGCGTTGGTGGAATTTTGTCCCTTCGAAGATCGTCCTAGTCGGTGACCTGGGCGGTGGTCTGTCTGGGTCAACTCCGGCTAGACTGGATACCAGTGGGTTCACTTAAATTGTTGTCCTCTCCAGTAGGTCTTGGTCAGACGTGGTGGTTGGATGTAGAAATGTTATGTGAATCAAAACTTTGGGTTTTTAAAGAAAGGGAGCTTTTCGAAGAAAGCAATGGTAGCAGGATAGATCTTGCTGCCTATAAACTTCTTTAAGATCTTGTCAGTGTGTAGATTGGAGGTTAACTTCTCTTCATCCAAAATAAGGCCACAATACAGAGCAGATTGGCTCCAGGGAAGTTGATAATCCCCAAAAAAGATATTATCACGGAGGGAGGAGGGTGAGGGAGGAATTCTGCTTGTAAAATTCGTGAAATATTTATTTAAGATTTTCTTCTATGTCACTAAAACGTTCGTATTTCCATAATTCTTTAGTAAAGCTCCCAATTATAACAACAGAAAATCCGGTTGTTAATCTAAACATTAGTGAAGAATTTACATATATAAGTGGTACGAGACAGGTACACCATTTACAGGGAATAAAACAGATAAACAAACGTAAATGCTAAAACATCATGGTTAAAGCTCTCTTTTTACCCTTCAGTCGTTATCCACAAAGGGAAGCCCCATCAACACGCCGAATGTAAAGTCTGGATATACTACAACATGGTTTAAATCCGTATTTTTTTTTTCGTGGAATTAGCATTTTACGTACACGGGATTTTCATTATTTTTTGCAATTGTTCTTGTTCCTTCGTTTAAAAAAAAAAACAGAATTTCACGATTCGACGCTCCTGAAATTGATTTAAAAAAACATAGTTACATTTCCCTTAATTAAGGATTATTTTTTTACAAATTCATACACAGAACAAAGACGTAAATCTGATTGAAGCTACACTGCATTAAGATTGAGGAAATCGCATTTATTTAACGTACAATGTTGAGAATGTTCATTGCTCTGAAAATCAATCTAGTACAGCAGTTTATAGACGCTATTATACGAATCAAAGCTATTAAATCCTCAGAGTTCACGAGAAATAGTACTTATTCACAGCTGTAGGATATATACATACATACGTAAAGTTTTACGACCCCATTGCCTTGAATTGCATTATACATGTGAAATTGAAAACATCGATGGTGAACTAATTGGGCGAATATAGTTATATAAATAAAATTGAACAGTGTAATTAGGTCTTTCTGATCGGTTCTATTGTGGTTTTAATTGGAACAATTCTAATTTACATTTAGGTAATTTCCTAGCATCCAAATAAACAGGGTAAAATATAATAGGAAAAAAGGTACAATAGGGATATTATAACTTGAAAAAATTATACAGAAAATGGTATAAATGTTTACAAGTGAAATTTATACTTTGTAATTACTATCGCGATAGAAAACGTTAAAAACGTTCAGTGACGTTAATTAGGGAAGAAGGTTTTCTGGTAATGAACATCTTAGTAGTCATTTAATGGGGATTTGTACCAGACGTCTCCAGCAGGACGTTCTGTCTTAATCGGTCGGCCCTATATTCCACCAGCAAACCCATTCAAGCCAGTGTTTCTCAGGGCTCACTTCTTGGTCCTGAGCTTTTGATTCTTTTCACCAGCGACGTCCCCAATCGTAATCCAGCTCCCTGGCACATCAACATAGAGAGACAAGCGTTGCCCTGGAGTTCTAAGGTCCAATACATGGGCATGGTCCTCGACGCCAAACTGACGTTTCGCCACCACTTCTCGATGACAACTTCCCAATTTTGGAAGGCGCGGTGGGCTCTGGCTGTCCTAATTTGTTCAGAAAGCTCGTTAAGTTTAAAGCTTAAATTATTAATCTGCACGGTGTTATCTGGTTCATGACTAACGAACAACTTCACAGAGACTGAAGGGGGTTGCTGTGCCGGAGAACCTGCTCGTACAACACTTGGAGGAGTTCGATCCAGAATTCCGAAATCTCAATAATACGACATAACATGAACACCAGATGATCATCCTTGTGGCCAGAGTGGAAGCCACGTAACAGAGATTAGAAGGCTTAGGGACCCACAAGTTCAGCCTTAATGAAAAGGAAGATCTTTGAATAATAAACTGATTAAATAACATTGAACGTTTAATCAATAATAATGACGTCATTGTTAATTGTTAATTTAAAAGATAATGAGGTATGTATAAGGCACATACATGTATAGCTACCGTAGAAATTTCTTGTTACATAAATTTATTTCCCCCCAATATGATACACGCTCGTATAAGGAGAAAACTCGACTGCGAACATTGGAAACGAGTTTTCAATTTGTGTGAAGCTATTGTGTTCGGTACGACGAGGGCAAATTTTCCGCGAGAGAGCCTGCATATAAATTAGGCAAAATCCTAGTGTAACACGCTCGGTATACTTATATATATGTATATACATATACATACGTAGATGGAGTCTAGCTTGAAGCACCTTACACTTAACCATTATTTGAAAATCAGGTCAATTTTCAAAGTTCCCCGCAAGAATATTCAACTATCTCGATGACGACGGTCTTGAGAAGGTCTCTGAAAGTTGTTCGACTACCCACTTCTGTCATTGATATCTCCAATAAAGGAGTCAAGTTTATATAGGTTATGAAAATACGTAAAGAGTGTTAATTCACGCCTGAATTAATTTTAAGTTCTTGACTAGGTTTTTTTGCCATGTTTTTTGCCTAGTCCTTGAACAGAATTGTTAGAGCTTGACAAAAAGTATAATAATAATACTTTGTTTTTTTTTATTTTTAATAATTTGTATAAAATAAATAACTTAGTATACTAACTTAGTTAGGTTATAGCTATCAGTTTGTTTGAAGTCAATTTTTGTATGCTGTCATGTGAAACATTGTCTGCTAAAAAGCTTGCATGTGAAGCCATCTTAAAAGTGATAATAAATAAACTATAAGATCATAAACAACCATAAGCAACTATGATACAATCGAGCATAAATATGTAACTATATCATATCATGAGAGAGACGGTTGATTAAAAATTGTAAGACAAAAAGCACCGTCAACTATTCGACCATGAATTGTCAATATTGACTACACAACATTCATGAAAATAAGAAAAGAATAATCTACAAAGAACAAGAGAACAATGCTCTACAGTTATTATGAAGTTTAACGTTAGGTGAGATGTCCTTAAAAAAGGAAATAGTAAATAGGGATAGGTATGTTGATTTAGAAACAAATAAATGAAGTAGCATCAGAAGAGGTGTTAGCAAGTCAACCAATTCTTTGGAATCTCGAATGGGTTTATCTTTTTGAGATGGATGAAAACAAATTGCCAAAAAATCCACAGGTAGATCGCAAGTTTCTTCACGAGGCATTAGGATTGCATGTGTGTATTGGCATGAGGAAGACCTGCTCCTTCGTTTATAAGAGTAAAATATTGGATGGTACAGTTTAAATGAGGCCGTACGACCTGTCAAGACCAACATTGCAGTGATCGACAGAATGAGGTAACCCCAGAGGGGTTGAACTAAGTATGCAATTTTTTTTTGCCATCCTTTTAAGAAAACATTCTTTTTAACCAATTGTTAGGTGATATCGTAACTCGGTTTGAACTAATTCGCGTGGTAATTTAAATACTTAATAAAATAAAAATACAACTGTGCTACTAAATAATGAACAACAATATTAAATTGCTCAAATAAATCACCATCGTTTACAGTGGTCATTGAATAATCTCATCATTTTGTATACGACCACAAGGTTCCTGTATGTACTGATCATCAGTGTCAATTTGTCATAACGATTTAAATTGATTAATTGCTGGGATTGAAAAGGTACTGCTGAAATTGTTATCGTCTTAGTGAAAAGCCAGAAGGTGACTTGTCTGTATTGAATGAAAAATAGAATAGATTACGAACGAAGATCCTGTTTTAGAATTGATAAAAGAGATAGAGATTATGACAATACTGCAAGAAAATATTATTATTGCATTAGTAGAAAGAACTTTTGGTCGAAAGTTTTTTGAAGTGTTTAGTGTTCTACTTCTGCACCAAGAGATCCAGTGAACAATTTCAAAACTGTTGGTATTTTCTAAGAAATAACTAAAAAAAAAAACGTCGCCTTAGACTGCTATTACAACCAATGCTAGAATGCTAGAAATCAAGGTTCAAAGTTTAAATTTAAAGCCTTTACCTAGTTGCGATTGCATGCGAATTAGGTCTATCTAGCAACTTGAATTCATCTCGTGAAAGCCTCTAGACTAATCACAAGTTCTTTCTTGATCTATCTCTATTCAGAAGTAATATTATTGGTACAGATTTATTCCTGCGATACTTTACTATTCATTCCAACTTCTGCAATATAAAAACTTGCTTGCCATCCATAATGCATCTAAAGTATTTGAAAACTGTAATTTCGCCTGAGATTTAAACATTCAGATTTTACATTTTTGTAAATTGTGACAAACAATTTGAGACACCATTGAATGACCGGCAAAATTATCGATCCACTCAAAAAATTGATGAAGTTTGTTCGTTAATAAGTTTGTTATTTTAAATTCGATTTGATTCATTTTTCTTGCATATTGTAGGTAAATTTAAATGTAATCTATCCCATCTTTGGAATTTTAAAAAAATTTGGCGTACATCATTTTATACAGGGTGACACAAAGTTTTTTTTTTTTAAATCAACTTTAAAACCACGATTGTCAAAGTTGCTTCACCTTGTATTTTCTTATTTTGTTAACAAGACACATCATTTCTTTACAATTTCTTTTTTTATTTATTACAATAGCATAATTTTTGTAAAAGATACAAGGGTTTAAGAGAAATTTTACATTTTTACATTTTTCCTATGGTACTAACAATAAGTTTACGAATTTATCGATTTTGCATAGAGGGCTATTGAAATACTGTCAGTTGTGAAATCTAAAACTTGTCAATTACGTTTTTGAACGTGTTTCTAGTCGAATAGTAATTTAAAATATGGATCTTTCTGTAACCGACGCAGCGAGAGCTGTTGCTTTGATTCAGGATGGTAGGTCACAGTATTCTGTGGCCAGAGTGTTGGGAGTTTCAAGATGTAAAGTTCAAAGAGTTGTTAAACGGTTTAATGAATTTGATGTATACACAAGAAGAAATCATTGTGGTCGAAAGAAATCTACTAGTGAGGGAGATAATCGCTTTATAACGTTAAATGTTTTGAGGGACTGTGCAAATAAAAAACAGATTAGAGGACGTAAGGCAAGTTCAAGTAAGTGATAGAACAATAAGAAGGCGGCTGTTTGATATTGGACTGCGTTCTAGGAGACCTGCAACTGGTCTAGAGTTATTGAGACACTATCGAGTTGAACGCCTTAGATTTGCTAGAGAACATGTAAATTGGGCCAACGAAGAATGAAGCAACATCGTATTCATGGATGCGTCCAGATTTTGTCTTAGAACACCAGATGGACGTGAAAGAATTTACCGGAGAACTGGTGAACGTTTCTTTCAAAACCATTTTTTTGCTAGAGTAAGTTTTGGAGGCGGTTCGATAATGGTGTGGGGTGGCATAAGTTTTGAAGCTCGGACGGACTTGGTTATAATCAACGGGGGAGCCATGACAGCCGATAGAGAAGTTTTAGAGGCACATATTGTTCCTTTTGCACCGTTCATCCGAGATGATTTCATGCTGGTGCATGATAATGCCAGAATTGTACGCGAGTATTTAGCCGAGGTTGAAATCTCAGTAGTAAATTGGCCCGCTCTAAGCCCAAACCTAAAGCCAATTGAGCATGTTTGGGATGCACTTGGGAGGAAAATACGATCTCGTGTACCAACGTCTGCAAATTTACAACAGCTTAGTTACGTTCTAACGGAAGAATGGAATCAAATCAACCAGGTTTACATTCAAAACTTAATTGAGAGCATGCCAAGATGAATTGCAGCTGTTATCCGTGCACGTGGAGGAAACACTTCGTATTAAGTCTTTTATGTTTTTCATTTTCGTTTCAATTCCTTTTCATTAAATTAAAAAATAATAAAAAAAAAATAATAAAAAATAATTAAAAAAAGAAATGATGTGTCTTGTTAACAAAATAAGAAAATACAAGGTGGAGCAACTGTGACAATTCATATGTGGTTTTAAAGTTGATTTAAAAAAACAGACTTTGTGTCACCCTGTATAAAATGATGTACGCCAAATTTTCTTAAAATTCCAAAGATGTGATAGATTACATTTAAATTTATCTACAATATGCAAAAAAAATGAATCAAATCGAATTTAAAATAACAAACTTATTAACGAACAAACTTCATCAATTTTTTAAGTGAATCGATTATTTTGCCGGTGAGTGTATATAATGTTATAATTAGGCTGTTACTAATAATTGTCTTTCTAAATTATTGCTGAATAAACAAGTAATTAATAAAGCTATTAGTGTTAATACATTTTGCTATTAATAAATACAAGGATGAAACAAACCATCATGGGTTAACCGTTAATTTATAAGTTAATTGACAAAAGAACTCACTTCTCCAACTCACGTTGAAAAAAAAAAATGTCCACGACAATTACCGCTTCAAATTCAATCCATCAAAGCACCTTCATTAAATTCCAGATATTACCGATATGTCCTCCGAATTTAACCTTCTTAATTAAGTTAATTTCGAAACGTTATAGCATCGCGAGCTTTACCACCTGAAATTCGTGTACGTCACGTAACCGCCGTTCATTAATTTCCGCATGAAGTCAATGGTAGGACGCAAACAAGGAAAGGAAGAGCGTCGTCTTTACCTGCGTACGTCGTATCAACAACTGAATTCGCACCAATCTATACGTAAGTACCCCCTACATACGAAACGTGTAGAATAATAACTTAACATCAATGTCTCGGGCGTCGTATTGGAAATGAACCAAATAATATTTAACATCTTCTTCCTAACATGCTCACCACTTATTACGTTGTTGCTTGTATACCTAGTTTAGTAAATTAATTCACATCGCTTTTGACATTTATGTTGTAACAGAACTTCTAACGAGTTCTTCTTCTCATTTTTATTCGGATCATAAAATATTTACATACTTAACTTTTTTTTACTTTACCATTTATATACATACATACATACATCCACCAATCAATACGCGTTATAACACTAAAGAGATCCATTGAAACGTCTTATAAATTGTAACGATACATTGTAATCAAAATCGCAACCCCCTTTGTTTCACTATAGTCCCGCCCTATACACGACCGCAGACTTGTTAAACATGCACCGCGATATAAAACGCAATTGTTAGATTAACATTGTTCTGAATATTGACAAGCACCAAGTTCCATTTACCCCTGATTGTGGTTCTCTCGGGACACACCAGGGACAAGCTTAGCTGTTTGTCTGGTGCTCCCTTGGGAAATATCTAACGACCGGACATAAACTGCGCATATCGTGCAGAATAATGAAAATTTTAATGCGATTAGTTTGACAATCGCTTAATTTATGCGATAAAAATCAATAACTTCCTACTTCTATTTATACGAGGCTTCAAACGTATTTATATTACACATAAATTTATTTAAATAATTCGCTTATATTCTCCGAAGAATGACACATTAATAACCATAATGTACATATATACTACCCACTCAGGGTGGAATAATCTTTCTCTAGGGTATTCTGTAGCTGTGTAAACATCATCTCCTGTGTCATTTACCTTGGTAATTTAATCTCGCTTGGATAATACACCCCTGATGTGGCGTTGGAATTTAAATTTTTAACTTGCTAATTAGTTTCTAAAAAAAAATAATTGTTATTCTGTTGGTGTATCTGTGTGCACCATTTTGTGATTTATAATCACCTCCTTTCTTTTCCCTGTGTTTTCTATAACATTCGCCGCATCTTCTTCTTTGTTCAGAATCAGCACTGTTATGTCAAAAATCAAATCAAGTCTTTTCTTCTTTTTACCAAGAACTTTTTCTTTTTCGGCTGACTTTTCTATTTTTCCATCAACTTTCTTCCTTTTGTTTTTCTCGACATCCCTTTTCTTAAAAGTTTTCCTAAATATCTATAGCGTTGCATGTGTGTACGTGTAATTTTGACAATTCGATCTATTCTAAATTTCCAGTATTTATTATATTACTCTAACTAATTTTGATTAACATTACCAAAATACGAGGGAGCGTTTTTATATTCGCGGAATTATATTTTTCTTTTTCAATATATTCACCTGCAAGACGGATACATTTTTCACATCTTTCAATTAATTTATTTATACCCTCATAAAAAAATGATTTCTCTTTATCTGCAAAATACGCCAAAACTGCCTCCTTGACTTCATCATCGGCAGTAAATTTTTTACCCCGCAGCTCTTTTTTCATTTTCGGAAACAGGTAATAATCACTCGGGGCCAGGTCTGGGCTGTAGGGTGGGTGATTCACAATTTCGAAGCCCACCTTATGCAGGGCATCTAACGCAACGCGGCTCTTGTGGACGGGCGCGTTGTCGTGCAAAAGCAGCACACCTTTCGTCACATTTCCCCGTCTTTTCTCTTTAACAGCTTCTTTTAGTCGCTCTAATATTGAAGCGTAATATTCTCCGGTTATAGAAACACCTTTATCTTTATAATCAATCAACAATATTCCTTCCGAGTCGCAAAATACCGTTGCCATGAGTTTCCCAGCTGATTGTGACACTTTAAATTTCTTGGGAGGTGCTGTGCCCCTTTTTATGCCACTGCATGGAGTCTTGTTTGGACTCAGGTTCATAATGATGAACCCAAGTGTCGTCTCCAGTAACAATTCGACTCAATACACCATCCTTGTCTTCATTACAGAGGTCCAAAAATGCACGCGAACACTATACGCCCTGTTGTTTTTGCGGCGGCGTGAGCATTCTCGGCACCCATCTTGCGCTGACCTTAGACGTGCCGAGATGATCGTGTATGATTTTAAAAATTGTTGTATCGGATACTCCAACCATTTCTGCGAGTTGTTTCTTCTTTAGTCGAGCATCTTCGATCAATTTTTTGGCGTGGTCACCTCAATGCTCCTGCCCGGCCTCGGGTCGTCTTCAAAGAATTCCCTTCCTTGTTTAAATAAACTATGCCACTTGTACACCATGGTTTTTCCTGGACAAGAGTCGCCGTAAACCAATGACATCTCATTCATTATGGTCGCGACTGATTTTCCTTGCCTGGTAAGGAACTTTATAACGGCACGATATTCGATTTTTCCCATATTTCACTTTTCACTCCTGATTATGTTACTTGGTTGTCGATAGCTCAAAGACTAACTGTCTAATAACAATGAAACTTCGTATTTATACTAATTATGAGTCGCTGCACAGGCCACGCCCCCAACGTGCCTAATCACTCCCCTACAACCCGCTCATTCCGCGAATATAAAAACGCTCCCTCGTAACATAACAGCAGTTTAGATTCATGAAGAGGATATCGATGGTACATCCTATTAAAGAGGTCACTAAAATTTTTGGAGGCTTTAGCAAGCGATGGGCGGTTCTGGTGGGTTTGGTCGTTCAATTCCGCATCATGTGGCAAAATCGTCACCGAACTGAAGGAAAGTTATCCCAAAATACTTAACAGACATCGTCGAAGATTATTTCCGTCTGCGTTCTGGTCTTTCCCAGAAAGAGAATGAAGGTAAACGCTGCGGTGCTGTAGAGCTCGGTATTAGATGTTGCACATACAACTCTGGTACTGATCGTAGAAAAAATCTTAGAGACCTGATGTTTAAAAGCAACGAATCGTTGTAGATGGCTGCCGAATGGACGAAGAAGAACGATTTAGAAATAGTGCCGGAAAAGTCGGAAACAGCAATCCTTAACGGATCTTATAGGTGGGTTTGGGATACAATTTGAAGTGCTGGGGAAACAGATTACCCCAAATAAAGAGCTAGAGATATCTTGGCGTCGTGTTAGATCACAAGCTAAGCTTTAATGTTGGGGGACTCAGCAGTAAATGAAAGGAGATATTTAAACAATAACAATTGATAAAAAGATTAAATGGGAACATCAAATAGAGAATCTGTGTCGAGAATTGAGCAAATATGCATATGCCATGAATAAAATCAGAAATTATGTGTCAGTAGAGGTTTGCGATTGTTTTATTTTGGTCATATTCAACCCAGACTGTCCTATGGTGTGATATTCTGATCGTCTACGTTTTCACAAAGAGCATTTGTGATACAAAAATGAATCATGCTTAATGTGTACTATTAAATGAGAAAGAGAGAGAGAGAGAAAGATGATCGAAACGTCAAGTACCACAATCTTTCTACACGGAAAAGAACTCGAGAACCGAAGAGGAGCCATCAACAGCGGCCGTGAAAGCCTGAAGATTACATTAAATTATTATTATTATTATTTTTTTACAAGGTTATACCACTGCCACTGCGCTGCAAAAGGAAAAAAAAACTTGCTGAGAAGGACATACTCCTTAGAATTATAAGCAGATATAGAACTATGTCTACTAAGACAGCTGAGCTCCTCTTTAAGAATGATCAACACATATTCTCCAGAACGCAGGAAAGAGACCTCATTATGAAACGATGGCATAGGGAATGGGTGAACCTCGAGTCCGCAGTTTCAGGGTCAAATCTCCTATTGAAGTTTTCCAATAGCCAAATACCTGAGCAAAAATGTCTCAAGAAACCCCATCATTCTTCCATTCTCAGCCCAAATCTTAGCGAACGTCCCAATTTGCTGAGAAAATATTATTCCTTGGATTATCTTGGATACCAACTAGTATGAAACTGAAGTGTAACTTTAGGAAGGTAGATTATTTTAGATAGATTTTTGTCAGCATTATGCAATGAAAGAGACACCTGAACACTTTTTTGGTGTTTTTTACAAAATTTTGCAGCTTTATCCAGTTTCTGTTCATGTTCTGAAACAAATTTATTCTTATTTCATTGACCTACAAGTGAAAATATATCCGGGAATAAGAGATTTCTCACTAATATACCGACGTAATTTCAACAACTGAAATCCATCAAACCTCGAAAGCTAAAATGAAGAGAACAATGAATAAATCTGGCTACAATAAACCACATAACAGTAATCCCTGCGGGCTATCGAGTTAGTAAGCTAATATGGATGATATAATGCAATAACAGTGAAAGCAAACTCTGGAAAAGGGTATCCCTTTCATCTCTAAAAATAACTTTTTCAAGAGAAAAAATAATCAAGCAAATAACCTACACACGTATTATTTAAGAGAGGAAAAATATGCTCTTTAATTCGCAACCTATTAATAGTCAATTCCATTAAAGTGTTAATTTGGTGAAACTAGTCATCGGAAGAATGGGAGTGAAGGAGTAGGTTAATTGCACTATGTTAGATTGGACTCACTGTCACGTAATAGCTAGATGAAATTTCCTTAAACAAGTTTAAATTTAATGTCTTCCCAGCTGGTGATGGGATTTAATTTCTTTGTCGAAGCTAAGATGGGAAGTAATCAGGTAAATTGCATTAGGATAGCTTCTGGTAGCAGTTTTATGTTGCAATATATAGTTCTTAAAAAACACCTTTTTATCTTAAAAATACAGAAGAAAATGGAAACAAATTTTTCTAAACCTTTTTTTATACTAATCAAAATTCTGTCCAGGAGGATTCGACGAGTTCGACCGGAATAACGAGAGCCAGGCAGTTGGTTTTTGTTGCTCGACAATACAACAACGCACAAGGCCATCGTGGCACGAGAATTCTTGATCAAAAAAGGCATCATTGTTATCAATCATCCACTGTATTCAACCGATTTTACTCCGTGCGATTAAATTGGCGAATGATATTAAATGAAATGATATTACAATAACGCTAATCTATAAACTTCCTCAAGTCCTATTTAAAACTCTAGAAAATCTTCTAAGAAGTAATATCCTAAGAAAAACAAAAAATACATAATACTTGGAGACTTCAATATAAAACATAGCTATTTAAAACAATACAACAACACAATATGAAAACGTTTTCAGGGAAGCTAATAGTTAACAAAAGAACCAAAGAATACCACACTAGAAAACGTCAGAACAAATAGGTATAACAAAAGTAAAAACAGAAATAATCCCAACAGACCTATTAGATCACTATACAGTGAGAACAAAAGCAGAAGCGATAAAACCAAAAAGAGAATATAAATATTTCAAAAGAACCATAAACAACTACCAAAACATAACAATAGAAATAAACAAATTCGATGAAAGCAAAATAACATCCTTTGAACACTTATCCATTCTACTATAACAAATAATACAGAGAAATAAGATAGAGAAAAAGGTCAAAAGAAGAGAAGATTGCCGTTGGATAGATGATTAACTACTGAGAAAAATCGAAAACGAGAATTACAAAAGCAAGTACCAAACAGCTAAGAAGAAAACACTCCAAGCAATAAAGAACGCTAAAAAAGAACACTACCCAAAAAGATTTGAAAAAAATAAAGGAGACACCGCGAAAATATGGAATATAATAAACACAGAACTAAATGGAAAAAGAAGAAAAAAAGTAGCGAAATATCAGAAACTAGGAGAGAAAATGGAACAATAACAACAGACTCAAAAGAAATAGCCAATGAAATAAACAAATATTTTAAAAATATGGGAAAAAACTAGCAGAGAAACAGCTAACGAGCACCGCAAAAACACCAATCACAACGAAAGCAGATGAAACAAAAACAAAAAATAGAAGAATGGTGATTCAATAAGCGAAACAAAATATACTTATAGTCTTTTCAAAAAAAAAGCCGAACCTCTACCTTCAAAAAAAAAAAAGCCGAACCTCTACCTTCAACATAAACAACCGAATCGTTTACAAAATCGTCAAAATAAACAACCGAATCATACAGGAAATTTTCGTGATTCAAACAAAATATCAGTGAAGTGTTACAAATTAGGAAACACAATCAGGAGCTTCAAGTCGAAAATCTAAATGGTTGAAATGCTGTTTCCTATAGAAATTTTGATTGATATCCAAGAGTTACAAATTGGGACGTCGAATCTCCTTTGGCTACACTACAACCTGCAGAAAGACCAATGTGTTCAATTATTAAAAATTTTATAACCTCAGATAAAGAGGAGGTTAATAATGAATTACCTCAATTAAGTGAAAAGCAGGTAGGTCAAGGTGAAACCAAAGAAACCGAAAAGGAGCATGAGACAACCTACAACAAACCAGATGCGTCAGATGTCAAAACAAGAAATAAAAGAAGATTCAGCGATCCCTCTAGTTGGAAGTATACAATACAAATAAACGAAAACGAGAATTAGGAAAAATTTACGACTGTAGAAAAGGGTCGGAATACAATATTGAAAAAGCTAAGAGACAGTTGAAAAACAGATGTAAGTGCTGCGACAAACTTAAGAAAATTAAATGTTAAGTACCTACATCTTTTCCGAGGAAGAGCGATTTAAAATTTTTGATAAGTGTTGGAAACTTTCCTGGGATGAAAAAAATACGACCAGAATTTTGCGGATGAAGACACACAGAGTGAGAAATCGAGCAACTGAAGATTTGAGTCGAAGAACATTCACATATCAATATTTTCTTAATACAACAGCCGAACACGTACGAGTTTGTAAAACAATGTTTTGCAACACTCTGGGAATGTCTAGAAAAACTATTGGTAAATGCACCGAAAGAAACTGTACGAGTCCAATGCATTTAGAACAAGATGGGCCTACGGCTGACGAAGTAAAAACGTCTATTAGATTTGACTCGGAAAAACAAAGCATGAAAGATTTTTTTAGTAGTCTACCTAAACTCGAGTCCCACTATTGTAGGAAAAATATTTCTAAACTGTATTTAGAACTCATATATCGAACAAAAGCTGACGTATACACACTGTACAAAAATGACTGGTGTGTTCAAAGAAAAACGAATCCGCTGAGTCTTGCTACATTTTACAACATGTTTAGTGATCTAAACTTAGCCACATTTTCCCCCAGAAAAGATAAATGCGATAGAAGTGTCGGTTATAAAACAAAAAATTTGAATGGAAACATTTACATAGAACATCAAGCTAAAAAAGAAGAAACACGAATAGAAAAGGAGCGTGACAAAGATTCAAACAACAAAGTTTTTACTATGGATCTCCAATCTGTCCTACTGTCCCCCAAGTCAAATGTTTCTGCCTTATACTACAGAACAAAGTTGAACAAAGTACATAATTTTACTATCTACGATTTGCATAACAAAGATGGTCACTGCTTTATATGCAATGAAGCTGAGGGCGAACTCACAGCTAATTGCTTCGCGTCAATTATTTGCCAGTTCCTATATTAAATAAAGTTATACGATGGAGCGTTTTTATATTCGCGGAATGGGGGATCAGCGGTGGAAATAAAAAAACTATTTTTCTTTTTCAATATATTCACCTGCAAGACGGATACATTTTTCACATCTTTCAATTAATTTATTTATACCCTCATAAAAAAATGATTTCTCTTTATCTGCAAAATACGCTGAAATTGCCTCATTGACTTCATCATCGGCAGTAAATTTTTTACCCCGCAGCTCTTTCTTCATTTTCGGAAACAGGTAATAATCACTCGGGGGCAGGTCTGGGCTGTAGGGTGGGTGATTCACAATGTCGAAGCCCACCTTATGCAAAGCAGCTAACGCAACGCGGCTCTTGTGCACGGGCGCGTTGTCGTGCAAAAGCAGCACACCTTTCGTTAATTTTCCCCGTCTTTTCTCTTTAATGGCTTCTTTTAGTCGCTCTAATATTGAAGCGTAATATTCTCCGGTTATAGAAACACCTTTATTTTTATAATCAATCAACAATATTTCTTCCGAGTCCCAAAATATAGTTGCCATGAGTTTCCCAGCTGATTGTGACACTTTAAATTTCTTGGAAGGTGCTGTGCCCTTTTTATGCCACTGCATGGAGTCTTGTTTGGACTCACGTTCATAATGATGAACCCAAGTTTCGTCTCCAGTAACAATTCGACTCAATACACCATCCTTGTCTTCATTACAGAGGTCCAAAAATGCACGCGAACACTCTACGCGCTGTTGTTTTTGCGGCGGCGGCGTGAGCATTCTCGGCACCCATCTTGCGCTGACCTTAGACATGCCGAGATGATCGTGTAGGATTTTAAAAATTGTTGTATCGGATACTCCAACCATTTCTGCGAGTTGTTTCTTCTTTAGTCGAGCATCTTCGAGTACAATTTTTTCAACTTTTTGGATAAGTGCTGGCGTGGTCACCTCAATGCTTCTGCCCGGCCTCGGGTCGTCTTCAAGGGATTCCCTTCCTTGTTTAAATAAACTATGCCACTTGTACACCATGGTTTTTCCTGGACAAGAGTCGCCGTAAACCAATGACATCTCATTCATTATGGTCACGAGTGATTTTCCTTGCCTGGTAAGGAACTTTATAACGGCACGATATTCGATTTTTTCCATATTTCACTTTTCACTCCTGATTATGTTACTTGGTTGACGATAGATCAAAGGCTAACTGTCTAATAACAATGAAACTTCGTATTTATACTAATTATGAGTCGCTGCACAGGCCACGCCCCCAATGCGCCTAATCACCCCACTACAACCCGCTCATTCCGCGAATATAAAAACGCTCCCTCGTACCTATTTTAACACTAAATCAAAAAACTTTTTTGTTTAGTGACGGCTGCCCTTCGCAGAATCGAAATAGTGTGTTAAGCAATGCTTTACTCAATCTGTCAGTATTGTATCAAGTCTCCATAATTCAGAAATACCTCAATACAACTCGATGCACTCAAAAATTGAGCAAAGACTAAAGGGTAGAAACATTAATGTCCCTGCCGATTATGTTGACATTTGTAGAAGGGCTAGAGCTACGCCGAAGCCGTATGAAGTAAATTATCTTACTCACGAATATTTCAGAAATGTGTCTATTTTAAATTTATTAAAGACGATTCGACCGGGCCACAAGACCAATGATCCGAAAGTTAATGATTTACGAGCGCTCCAATATAATCCAAACGTGACAGCAAAACCAAAAGCCAAAAGTATATCCCATTTAGTGATTTTCCTAATTTGTACAACGGTCAACTCGCAATTGAGAAAGAAAAATTTAATTATCTCATGTTTCTTAAAGGATCTATAGAACCAGACTATCATTAGTTTTACGACAATTTAAATCACCAATAAAATGTCTGTAATGTTAGAACAAAATGGTTATGCTACAATGTTGCTATGATATTTTGTATTACTTTTTCTTGTTTCAATTACTTTATATGTATGAAATAGTTAGTTACATATTTTTCATATTTATCAACAATTGTGTTTATCTGCGTAAACACAAGTATTTTATAAAAAGTGGGCTTGCATAAATGAGCTAAGTATGATTTTCAGGACAACTGTTGTGGTTTCAAAGTGAAAAATTAATTTTTTACTTCCCCTGAACAATTGACTATTTAGGACTTAGGTCATTTTCACATTAGACTGACGAATACCCAACATTCACAGCACTCTCGATACCGACAGTCCTCGACGGAGCACCACCGTTCCACCACCTCGAGACGAAGACAGAAGAGCGCAACTGCAAACGGACTTGTACAGGATAACAACTTGAACTACGAAAGCCTATTGATAGGAGAAGGGAGTGGAGGTAAAATTAAACGTATCCATTTTAGTATTGTCAACTGTTTGTATGACAGGAATGTCAGTGGTTATGTCAAATACTATGTCAAATTGTAAAACCACTTTATAATTTACACTTTTTCATTAATTGTGTATTCCATTATAGGCCAATAAAATATAGTCGCAAAAATCCGTTTTAAAACCTCAATGTTGTCCTAAATGCGTGTAATCTGCGTTTGCACCATCCCAGATGGTGAGCTTAACTTTTAGTAGCCAAAAAACCGCCAAATTTTTTAACCTTTTTTATTTCTTTGCTTGTAGCTGGAAAACGGTGCGTCGGACGGAAAATGTCATTCTATTTAAAAATACAGAGGACTAAATTCTGCGTCGTTTGACATTTAAAAAATCAAATTCGGTTTAGTGGTATAGGCAAAATCGAATGTTAAAAACGAAAAAAATTTCTTATTTTGGTGCAACCTTACATTAAGCGGCTTTCCAAGACTACATATCTTGAAAACAGATACTACTATTGAAAAAACACGTGGAATAAAAGTTGTAGAGAAGAAAATTTGATACCTTAGTTTTTAAATACATTCATTTAAAATTCGAAATTTTGCATCAATTCTAAATCGATTATTTTGACGTTTTGAATAATTTTATGTTATTTAAGGTAAAAAAATAATATTTTGCACCAAAACAGCACTTCTTATTGCTTTGCAATGTTAACGGAATATGCATAACCTGAGTAGAAATTCGAACAGGTAGTACAAATAAAAATCAATATTAACTTTATCAAAGTGCTGTAGTACCATTAAATCGTTAATAACTATTATTAAATTATTATTATTAATTTCCTAATAACTAAATTAATCATAGCTATATAGTTTTGGTGCAATGAAGTAACGAAAACAATTAAAGTTTATTGATGAAAATTTTCTTAGATGTTGATGGTCCTTCATCTGAGAAGCTCGGACGGCACGGTTGTATATCAAGGTGCTCTTTATCGGGATTATCTTCAACGGGACTATCCTCACCAATTTCTGCTTCTACGGAAATATCAGTCACATCCTCATCCATGAAGAATGCTGAATTCGAGCATGACTGGCCGTTGCAGTTGAGGCATATTCTTGAACATTTCATGCCTACTTTTCGGCAGCTGCACTTCCCTGTATACTCCTTTGTACATTTGCAGGAAACAGTGTTGAGAATTTCAACTGGAGCTGGATCCTGTTTATGATGGGGAGAAGGCCAAGGTCTGTCCTCCTCCATCCCCAGCTCAGAGGATTCTTTGGTCTATCATACCGGCCCTGGATTTGAAGGTACACCCACATAATATTTTGGGCGGCGACTGCATTTGTTGGAGGTAGAGAAGCCAGCTCGAAAGTTGGCTTTGTTAGTGATCTTGAAAATGTCTCGTAGCGCATTTGGTCCAAGGAGGTCTCATCTACCTGAGGTGAATAGAGGGCTGCCAAGAACCGTTGACCTGCTGAAATGAGAATCTCAGGATCGGCATCTTCATGATGGAAAACCTTGACAGTCTCTTGTAATGTCGTGTTCTTTTGAACAAACTTAACATACTTCAACTACCCTCGGCGATAGAATGCAGAGGTTGTATCACGTCCACTGATTGCATGTAGGAACAGGATATTCTGTTTGACAACGGACGAGAAGTTGAAGTACTTGGGAGAGTTGAATAAGGTGTTCTGAGAGGTTCCCTTTCCAGGTTTCATGACGAAAATGGTGGATGAATTTGGTGTTTTGGCGGTTAATAGAATCAATAAATTGGTGTCCGCCCCGATTATGATGACCGTCGCAAAGTTATCTGTCAACAGAATGGCAGTGTTGACATCCTCAACACTTTGCCTTTATACCCATTCTGTACCAATTTCTCACACAGCATGGAAATCAGCCGTTCTTTGTTATTGTCGTTGGAGATTGCATCAAAATACGAAATATTTTTCGTTTTTAACATTCGATTTTGGCTATACCACTAAATCGAATTTGATTTTTTAAATGTCAGTCGACGCAGAATTTAGTCCTCTGTATTTTTAAATAGAGTGGCATTTTCCGTCCGACGTACCGTTATCCAGCTACAAAAAAAAATAAAAAAAAAGGTGCAAAAATTTGGCGGTTTTTCGGCTACTAAAAGTTAAAACAAACTCAGATTACACGCATTTAGGACCAAATAGAGGATTTAAAACGATTTCCAGCTTGCTGGAAATTAATTCCTCAAAATATGTGAATTTGATTGGCCTATTAGTATAGTTTGATGGTACGGTAAAGTATTTGACATAACCACTGACATTCCTGTCATATAAACAGTTGACAATAGTAAAATGGATATGTTTAATTTTAACTCCCACCCTCTCCTATCAATAGGCTTTCGTAGTTCAAGTTGTTAGCCTGTATGTAATTTATATACATACAACTGAAGTTTTTGTGTTTATTGTTGTATATTTGTTATTGTAAATAAATATTTTGATCATCACAGTAAAAAAAAATGTTATTTTCTCCCAAAACAACGAATTTTTTTCTCAACATAGTTTCGACGTTTAACGATCGTTGATTGAAAAAGAAATCATCAACTTCGTTATTTGCTCCGCGAAGTCGAGATCTTCACAGACCGACATGTTCTGCCGGAAATGAGAAAGGTACGCGGAAATTGCGAAAAACCACGTTTCAAGTTGACGTTGCTTGCAAAACTGTATCGTATACTTTTCTTAAAAATTCTCTTACGACGGGAGTAAGTAAACTACAATATAACCTCTTCATATCGAGGATATAAAAGCTTATTTATAAATTCAATTCTTTTAAAAACATTTTGCGGGTATATCTTCTCGGATTATTTATAATATTTTCTTCTTCGAGAACAGGAAGCTTTGTGTATTGTGTCCGTAGATTTATTTTCAATACCCTCTTTTCGTCCGAACAGCTTTCCGTTCGGCGATTTATAACTTCAGATAAAGACATCAAATACCTAAGCTGGAGATAAATGTAAAGGAAGGGGTGGTTAAACGAGCGTTTCGTATCTCCATCGGCTTGAATGGTGGAGATTTATTATTTAGAATCCTATCTAATAGTTCCATGCTAAAGTGAATGAATGAATTCTCATAATTTACATGGAAGATTATTGCTGATTTCTCATTAGAAACATTTAGTTGTAATAATTGTACACCCATTTTTACAACCGGCCGAAAAACAAACTCATATTTCGTAAAGTACAGTCCCTGTATAACTCCCGACCATACACACAATACAATGCAGTACCTACACAAACAATCTAACGATCTAATTATACACGTGGTGAGTTATTTGTTTGCAAACGTCGTTGATGTCGCAGCCGCCTTCCGACTATTTATATTTTGACACGCGGAAAAAACATCGTTACCTTTATTAGCTATTAAATTTAGAGGATGCTCACGCTAACGTAGCGACGTAGTAGAAGCTCGGCTATATACCGTACTTTGCCTACCTACTTATTAGCGAAACGTGAGTTTTCCTTTCGACGAAGCAGCTGAAACACCGCCGGACAAAACAACAACAGGAAATTCCAATTAATATGTAATGGGCGCGAAGTAGAACGCACAACATTATGCCGGCGTTTTGCGCTAAAGCTCACGTCGAAATTTCAATAAATAATACGGACGTAATAAGCGCAAGCCAGCCAAGATCTTGTACCTGTTAAGAAAATAAGGTTTTTCTATATAAGTACATATATACAGCGTTGAAAGTCTTTTGTTGAAATATCAACGTATGCATATATACAGAGTAGAAAGGGAGCTTATTAAAGAAATAGCTTTTAGTACATTTATGAAAAGAAGTTTACATGATTTTTGGTGCTCATTCTAAATTTCAAGAACTGTAAAATATATTGAAAGGAGGTAAGAAACATTACGTTTCGAGTTCTAGAAGGATTCTAATCGCTGTTTAAATCAGGTATCTTTATCTGAAATCGTTAATTAAATTTCTGTGATATTATGTAGATCTAATATGGTCTCGTTGTGGTGCTCGTGATAATATCGGGGTAATTAATTTTGTATCCTTACATTTCTTGGTTAGAGTTTTTTAACATTGCCACCGACATCTAAAGAAAGAAATGAAGAAATTATAAACTGAAATGTAGTATGTCCACTCTACAGTTTTATAAGGAAAATTATCTATAAGGACAGGGAAAGTCAGGGTCGAAAAAATCGATTTTTACTTTTTTGGTGATTGTTATATGTAGTAGACAACACGCTCCTTCTAATGCAACAAACCGCAGCTTTCTAAATGCATTAGTTTTGTCTTAAATTAGCATCAAAATACACTTTTGATTAAAAAAAAAAAGTAAAAAAGAATCCGATGTGACAAACTTTTCTGCAATTGATCTAATTTGCTTGAAACTCGTCACTCAGGAGTTTTCGAGGTCGCTGATTACGAATCTGGTATTAGATTTTAAAAATCCAAAATGGGGGATCCAATATGGCGAATGAGTTTTTTTTAATTGATCAGATTTGTTTTAAAATCGTTACTCAAAGGTTTTTGCAGTTGCTGATTATGACTTTAAAGTCGGATTTTTTAAATTCTCAAAGGCGGATCCAATTTGGCGGACTAGTTTTTTTAAACTAACTTTTATTTATTAACGGGTCGATGGCCGCAGTGGTTAGGCGACTGACTATTGTTGTGAGAGGACGATAGGTGCCGGGGTTCAATTCTCTGGAGGAACGGTGACATTTTTTCAGAGAGTTTAATCCCGGATCGACTTGCCATTCGCTGTTGGGAGCAAAGTGATTAACAGCGCGGCATCATAAAAGGCGATATGATGCTGTCACAAAGCCATTTAAACACAACTTACACACACTAAACTACACCGCAAGAGTTGCAGTGATAGCCAGACAAGTAATACAGCTTACGGAGTCACTACAACTAAGCACCCACCACACATCAAAAAAAAAAAAAAAAAAATTAAGATCTTCCTAGACCTGTGCTTTTGTTTTTGAGAATATTTATGAAAAATTTTACAATTTCAGCGCTCTCGTTAATGCGCTGTGGGATCGAAACTAAAAATGGTAGAAAATTTTGGTTTGGACAATTGATACGTCTTGAATTGCTTTACTATTTCCTATATTAACATGTACGGATCCTTTTGATGACATACAATTACTGGCCCCAATATTTGGAAACATTTAAATGCTAATAACTCTGTTTTTTTTTTAATGGGACACCCTATATCTGTTTACAGGGTTGGATGTAAAATTAAATTCTCTTTCTTTTGATATCAGAATGTACCCATTTATCTTCAACCGTTTTAGAGAAAAATGTATATTTCTTCTGCTACTGTCGAAACAGACCACTTCAATTTGCACAAAGTAGGCTAGGTAACAATAATATTATGACAGATATATTTAATAATCATTTGTACCATTTATAATTATACACAAGTAATAAGCTCAATTTAAATTTGTATTGTAAACAATTTTAACAGAACAGGACCTTTCAACAAATAACAACATAAAAAAGGCAAGAAAAAGAGTTTTAAAAAGACAAGGAAATGCGTGAACTAGGAAATACACATTATAAATGTAGTATTATTAAATCCAATATCTTCTCAGCTAAATTTTGTCACAAAATAAAAAGTAATTACATTTTTTATAAAAGGATTGGGAACAAATGTTATCATCCTTAGAAATTGCTTGGGACACCCTGTATATCCGAAGGTTTTAATGAAACGAACAGCAGATTTATAACTTAACTACTTATTTAAAAAATCAAAAAAACACAATAACTTAAAAAACTTAACTAAAACCAATTCTGCTGCTTACACAACTAGCATTTCTTCATTTCATTGCTACATCTACCAATTTCTCATCTTTATTAGAGATAAACACTGTGGAATTATAGTGATCAGCTTTAAATCATTTACAGAGGTTCTAATACGAGTTCAAATCTAGTTGTTCCTAGTTGTTCTAGCTTCCGAAAAAATTACAAAATGATGAAACTTCATGATTCCAACCATTGGTTTTTAAAATTTTTTTAAATAGCTAACCCAGTCGTACCAAACTACATTTTCTGCAGAAATAGGTTTATTACAACCGGAAGGAGATGAATCAGTTACACATTGAATCAAATCTTTATGAGTGTCGATGTTACTTACAGCATAATTTGATTTAAATACATCAAAGTACCTCTCTAGTGAGAATTTAGTATGCCCAGTTAGAAGAAAATTAATCTTATTTTGTCCTACACAATTATCACTGAATAACACCAGAGTTTCGATATTATTTAATGTGTCGAGATAATGATGAAGGCAGCTAATGACGCAATTCGGACCTCTTACAATATCATCTTTTTCATCAATCAAATAATTGAACTAAAAGAGAAAAAACGTTGACAATCTTAAATTTGGAAATTTACTGTGCAACCTGTACTTTTTCTTTTTCATTTGTAATTCCAAATACTACACATTTTTTGCTTTAAAATAAGTGCTTCCAGGCTCAAGACTTCATTTTTTCTCAATTTTTACTATTTTTAATTTTTTTTCACTTTTATAACACTTCGAAATCACAACAGAACTAAAAACACTAAACTGCTAATCAGTAACCTTGAAACACCAGAGTAATTAGCTTCAAGCAAATCCACTCAATTCTTAATAAAAATAGCATAGGTCCCTTTTAACTTTCCGTGTTATCTTTGGAGTAGAGAGAAGAACTGCAGAACTATACTAAGCTATCATTAAATGCAGCAAGCTACTAAATGGATGAATTTTGAATGGAGGTCCTGAAGCATGTTCACAAACACATGAATTCTTCGAAAGAATCCTATATTTCCATAAAAATCTGAATTGCATGCAGAATTTTTTGTAGTTTACAATCCTCAAGCGTAACAGTCTTTGAATATTTAAAATCTAAATTAAAAATTGTCTCTAATAAAGGAAGAACAAACATCATCCATTTTTTTTATATACCATTCAACTTGTTGATTGATAAAGATATTACAACTAGTTTCAGTAAGCCTGACCGTTCAATAAATTAATGTTTTTGAAAAAAAAATCTACCAGAAGAAAAACATTCAACTCCCCCACTACCAAATACTATATAATCAGTTGAAGCAGGATCTCTAAAACTCACAATAAAGTTTGTAAATCCCTGTCCAAAGATCGAAGTCTAACGGAAGCAAGAAAAGACGCATGCACCTTATTCACACACTCCTAAAGCTTTCATAAAGTTGAGAATAAAGAGGTTTTCTGTACAGAATAGAAAAAAAAACTTTACATTTAATAATTGTTCAGTTCACAGTTCATAAAGCTTTTTCATTTAGTTGACTGATTTTTGCAAGTAAAAATTGACTACCAAATAGAGTAGAAGAAGAAAATGTCCTCTCCACCCTCCTCATCTCTCCAAAAGTGACATCAGAGTCTGTAGGGATCCTAGAATGTCTAATGGAAGGCAGAAAAGTGGTAAGGAGAAAAAAAATTTCGAGCACACATAGATACCTGGTAAAAAAAAATTAGAAGAGGAAGATTCTCAAAAGTAGATAAATTAAAGCCGTTAAAGAAAGTTACTACGACTATTAGAAGACAATAATGGAAAAGTCAAACATTACATCGCCAAAAACTATAAAGCAGAATATGAGGAGGGTGGAGAGGACGTTTTTTTTTCTATGCTATTTGGTAGTCAATTTTTACTTGCAAAAATCGGTCTACTAAATGAAAAAGCTTTATGAACTGTGGTGTGTCCTGGATGGATCCTGGATAACTATTCATCCAGCTAAATCCCAAGTCCTCCTCTTTCGATCCGTCTTAACAAAATTAAATGGTATGAAGTGACATTCTATCTTCTAAAAACTTTTTATAGTGTCTCAAAGAGATGTACTACCGTCCTCTTTGTAACAAAAGAACTTTTTTAAGTTGTTATAGGACTCTATTCAACGATTTTTTTTAAATGAATGTGTAAGATGAATATTGCTTTTTAACAACAATAAATCCAAAATCGTTGGATTCTGGATACTTTTAATGTAAGGCTATACAAACTTTGGCATGATTTTTTGAGATCCTGCTTCAACTTCATTTGCTCTCTGTGTGTTGGAGGTGTTTGTTAGTGGAGAAGTTGAATGGTCCTTTTTCTGGTTTATTTGGTGGTAGATTTTTATGCCTGGCTTGCTGAAACTACAGATCCAAAAGCTGCTACGCTTGAGGATCATAACCTGCACGACTTATGCATTGCTGGTTTCTTTCAAAGAACTCGAAGAATAAAATTGATCCAGCTAATAGATTGCTGCATTTGGTGATAGCTTAATAATTGATATTTCTCTTCTACAGTAAATATCTGTTAAGAGCTATACTCTCTCTGCTGCAAAAATACAAGTTAGATCTTATGCCTTTCAACTGTTTTTTCCTTAGAGAAAATCTACTCCAAGCAGAAGAAATTGTCTACAAAATTGGGTTAGGTGTAGACTAGACAAACTACCGGTCATTTGATAAATTCTTGATTTCTTTCTTTAGATGTCGATGGTAATGGATCTAGTTTATGCCAAACAAACCAATCTAAAACTCGAAACTAAAAAGCCTTATATTAATCTATAAATTTCAATCAAAATAAATGTTGCTTTCGGAATCGAATTTGATGCAAACTTTTAAATCATAATTGTGTCCATAATTTTGTTAGAACAACATGGATTAATTCGCCTTAAAATTTATAATATTTCGTTCTTGTTTATCTTAACTACCTTATATATCACGTTTCACATTTTCGACGCAGAAAAAAACTAATTACCTACCATCTAATAGCGAGAGGTGTTTCCTTAAGGTGTCGAAAGCTTAATTATTTATAGAACTGTGCGTCATGAAACGAAAGCATCATCATTATCACCTATATCTCGAGTAGTAGGCAATAATTTTATACCTCCGCATATTATACATCAAAATCATAAAATTCACTCTAGTAGGCGTGTTCAGAAAAAATATTACACGTAATATTAAATATTTACGTTGTAACCTCGCTAAACTATACAGGATTAACGTTTGTTAAGTACGCGTCGATGTTTACGCGCGAAGATACGTTTCCGTTTATTTAAAGAACAAAGCGGGAAAGATATGAGAGGGCAAAAGTGTATTCTGGTAATACGGATGCGGTTTTCTGATTAATTCAGTCGTGTTAAGAACGGATTTTAACGCTACAGAACAATAAAACTGTACACATCTACGTAACGTTATTTTGGCGCTGGTAAATATATACGCTCAGCATTTGTCTTGGGAGCTCTAATAACAAATACTATTGACGTAAGTCAAATTTTATACGGTAAGAGTCGGTTAAATGTGGCGCATAAACTTTATGACATGAATTATTTTAAGTTGGACGTACTTTGAATGTGGTATGTCTACGCTGGAGAAAATCTATTTTGCTATTTATTAAAAATATAGTATAATAATCGTAAAATAAGTTTATTGCCCGAGCGAACGTAATATAATTCAAATTTTCTCATAGTTTAGTGAGGTTTTCGCGAAATTAGGTTTCGCTAGAGCTGTCTAATAATAAGTCAAATTTAGGGAGCCTTGAAGTTGATATTTGCGCGCAGTAAACATTAAACTTGAATAAGTTGGAATTGATATCAAAAAGTTAATATTTCTTGCCTTATTCTGGTCGTTTTGATATTCATTCCTAGAAATTTCGCTGTGAATTGACATTGTATATAAAGTCACTTTTTGTAGATCATGTCTTAAATTAGGTAAATATGTTTGGCTGATTCTGTCAAATCATCGAATTTTGATTGAAGATTTGAGCAAAAAGAAGATCTGTGCTTTATGCCACACACTCTGATAGACGACCAAAAATATTGGAGAGTTCAGCATTGCAAAGACATGTCCCAAGGAAATCCATCGATAATGAGATTGTCAGCATATTTAAATCTAATTTAGTTGTCAGTAATACTGGTGATAAAATGTTAAACATTTTAGCTTGAATTGACGACCTTCTATCACAATTCTATCACATATCTATCACAAAGAATCTTCTAGTCCAAGTTCCAATTTGCCCCATTTAGCTAGTTTAACATTTGATGCGTTTTTCTTAGATTTAAAAAAGGAATGTATAGAAGCTGAAATAGATCCTCTTCAGTAGTATCTTTTTCAAAAAGATGCTACTTCAAAAAAGCTCTAAAAGAACAATTCTGGACATTTTTAACTGGACTGCTTTTAAGCAAACTTAGGGGAAGAAAATAATCAAAAAAAAACTTCCAATCAATTATTAAGAAATACTTGACAAGAAACGACTCCTATTATAATTCAGAATGAGAGACAAATTCGATCTACTGGCGTGTAAAAGGTGAGGAATGCATAATGAAGCAAAAATAGAAGTTAATAATGAAGCTAATATCGGCAGTGGTGCAAATCAGGCAATTGTAACAACTAATGAAGAGCCTAGAACGACTAATAATGAAGTTTAGATTTCTGTTACTTTTTGGAGAACACTGGAACACTTAGCAAAATATAGACTAGAAGGAAAATATCTCCTGATATTTGCTGAAGCATCCTGCCACCTTGATCCATCGATTGTTGATGTTGCTGAAAAACACAATATTACTCTACTGTGTCTTCCAAGCAACACGACCCACGAATTTCAATCCATAGATAAGACAGTTTTTCGTTCGTTTGAACACCACTGGGACGAACAACTTTTTTGGACTAAATACAAAGATCGTGCTCTAACCAAACAGAGATTGGGAGAAATATTTTCCGTTGTATGGGACAAGGCAATGTCACCTGCCAACATTAAATCCGGGTTTTCTGCAACTGAAATTTTCCCCTATAACCCAGATGCCATTCCCGAAAATCCAGACAGCAATCAATCTAATACGATACGACACAGAACCCCATCACCTCAACCAGGTTGTTCTCACAAATCTTTGGCAGAAAAACCATTGACACTATCCTCAAAGCCACAATTTTGTAGAAGAAAGAGAGCCGAAGATGTACATATGTACATATATTCGTCAAGTGAAAGTTTTGGAGATTACACTTCAGAGTCAGAAGATAGTTTGGGAGACCTAGAAGTGGATCTTGCTGAGAACAATTCGGATTTGGATGAAGATAAGAAGAATAACCAAGATATAAATGGTCATACTGAAATAAATCGGCATCTTGACGAAGCAAATAACCCGGAAAAACAGAAGGCAGCCCGAAAGACAACACCAAACACGTCATTTAATGAAATGCTTGAAACACCAGCAAAAGTTGAAAAAGAACTAAAAACAGAAAAAAGGCTATCAATAGCAGAGCTGTAGTAGTAAAGAAAGGGCATTAAAAAAATTCATCGCGTTTTCTTGCCAAAAAAATCAAACAAAAGGTGGACGTTGAAAAATGGTTTTGCAAAATTTGTTCCAAAGAGGAAGTGAAAGACATTCCACTATGTTCCACTTGTTTAGATTACGTGCATGAGGAGTGTGTCGGCCTGACAAAATTAGATAAAGAACACTTTAAATGTGAGATAAGTTTCATTAAAATGTTGAGTTGAAATGTTTAGTTTGAGTTTGTTTTGTTATTAAAAAAGCAAAAAAGGCATTATTGTTATCGATCAAACACCGCATTCACCTGATTTGGTTCTGTGCGACTAAATTGAAATTGGCGATGAAAGGAAATCGTTCCGGTCATCCAAAAACTTCCACCACCATGCTAAAGGTCATTTCGAAAAGTTTCTTGAGCGTTTTCTGCGCTGTGTTGACTCAGAAGAAACATTGTCAAGAAGCAAAAGAAACCATTTCACAGTGCAACCATTTAACAGTCCATTGTACACTTCCTTTCTTCTGTTGGAATTTCAATTTTGTCTAAAAATTCTTCTAGTTTTGTTCTGTTTGTTACTACTTTGTAGACAAGTTTTTAGTTCAAATTTCCCACATTTTGCTCTTCTCTTTAATAATGATTTTTCTGTAGCTAAATAACTTGACTCTGTTCCTTCAAATATTTTTTCCTTTATTCCTTTTCTTGTTCTTTGTCATTTAAATTTTAAAAAATAAAATAAACATCATGTAATACAAATTAAGTCACCCAGATAATGAGATGTGCAACAGGGAAGAGCCAAACGAGGAAAAAATTACGTTTTCAGAAGAGCAAAATCAAGACGATTGCCGGTCAGAATTGTCTTGATTTTGCTCTTCTGAAATGTTAGTGTGATTTTGGCTCGTATTAAAAAACACTACGTTTCATATCACCAGTTACAATGGCTGATATGCTTGTCGGATTCCTTTTGAGACATGTCTAACATGTCTTTGTCAACTCTCCAACATTTTTGGTCACCTGTCAGAGTTTGCCCAAATCTTCAATCAAAATTCGATAAACTGTGCTTTTCGGTAGCCCAGTTTCCTCTTCGATAAGTCTTGCAGACACACAACGGTTACTTGGAAGAATTTATTTGACTATGTCGATGTTTTCTTCATTGCGAGTTGCGAGTGGTTTTGGTCGTCGCTGTTCCATCTTCAGGTACCCGAAACTATTACTGATTTACTTAAATTGGCAGCAGCTGTTAACAATTATTTTGCTAATGTAACTACAAATATTCTTATCAGTAGCCAAAGCTGTGCAAATAATGCAGAAGTGACTTTATGTAGTAAATTATTTTATTTTGAGCCTTACTCTGCCAGTGAAGATGATATCAGTGCTGAAAAAATGTACTGATGAATTGATAACACCACATTATTATCAATAATTGAAATGTTAAAAACCGCGAAAATACAACTTCTTCATAAGGGTGGGCCTGAGACTTGCGTAAAAAACTATCGCCCCATTTCAGTTCTAAGTTCATTTTCTAAAATATTTGAAAAGGCGATGGCAAATACAAATTTGACTTGTCCAATACTACTATTGTAGTCCATGGATGAAATATATTATTATTATTATTATTAATATAAGGAAAATACAATACATTCTAAACGATAATTTCGAAGATTAGGAAAATGGAAGCAATAATAGAAACATTATAGAGGAAAGAAGCAGCTTTCTCCGTTTAATATCTTCAGATGACATTAATGTTAATCATCCGAGGTCATTTGAATATCCACGAAACGAAACTGTATAGCTTCAGGTGATTGGCAAATCGATACACACTGGTTCATTACGGGCCTCAACAGAAGCGACTTCGTAATTGAAAAGGTTTTTCCTTTTATCGAGGGCGATCGAGACGTGACCATGCGGTTTATTAAATTCACTTATTCGAAAATGATTGGATGTATAGGTTGGAAAATGGAAAGCATGTTAACAACCCGTTTAAGATTGTAATTTAGATTCAAAAAGAGTACAATTAAGAAATATGATCAAAGTAATGTCTTTAAAAAGAATTTTTTTCTTACGAATTGAGTTTCTTTCTTCGTCACCACTTACATATAACAGTAACATAAAAATATGCACATGTGTCCCCGGCATTACATGAATATTGCGTTTCGGACTGCCGTTTTGCCATTCCTCAAATATATAAATATACATACATATGTTTGTATAGAGTGAGGTATACAATCCCTAGACAGTAATAAAACGTGTTTTAACATGAGTTTCAGTTTGTCGTCCCTTTATGATGTTGATAACTTTACGTTAATAACACAAAAATTTCCTCACAATTGGGGATAACCTTTTTTACCGTTTTGTAAAACGAGACTTCATCAATTATTATTACGAATGTGAATTCATTTATTTATGTGTTGAAATGGGGAAAACACTCAAGCGTCAATTTAGTATATTAGGTATTCAGGAGTTCAGGCAAGTTGGTGTTAATATTTCATTTAGATTCAATTCCAGTGTGGAAAATTTAATTAAAATAAATTCTTTCCCTTCATAAAGTGCTGCAATATATGCGTAATATGTTCGTGTTGAGTTTGTTTGAAAATACACTCACCGGCAAAATAATCGATCCACTCAAAAAATTGATGAAGTTTGTCCGTTATTAAGTTTGTTATTTTAAATTCGATTTGATTCATTTTTTTTGCATATTGTAGGTACATTTAAATGTAATCTATCACATCTTTGGAATTTTAAGAAAATTTGGCGTACATCATTTTATACAGGGTGACACAAAGTCTGTTTTTTTAAATCAACTATAAAACCACATATGGATTGTCAAAGTTGCTCTACCTTGTATTTTCTTATTTTGACAGATCATTTCTTTACAATTTCTTTTTTTATTTAATACAATAGCTTAATTTTTGTAAAAGATACAAGGGTTTAAGAAAACTCTTACATTTTTCCTATGGTACTAACAATAAGTTTACGAATTCAACTGAACACCGAATTTAATAAAAAGGAATTGAAAAGAAAATGAAAAACATAAAAGACTTAAAACGAAGTGTTTCCTCCACGTGCACGGATAAAAGCTGCAATTCGTCTTGGCATGCTCTGAATTAAGTTTTGAATGTAAGCCTGGTTGATTCCATTCTTCAGTTAGAACGTCACTAAGCTGTTGTAAATTTGCAGGCGTTGGTACACGAGATCGTATTTTCCTCCCAAGTGCATCCCAAACATGCTCAATTGGGTTTAGGTCTGGGCTTAGAGCAGGCCAATTAACTACTGAGATATCAACCTCGGCTAAATACTCGCGTACAATTCTGGCATTATCATACATCAGCATGAAATCATCTCCGATGAACGGTGCAAAAGGAACAATATGTGGCTCTAAAACTTCTCTTATGTATCTATCGGCTATCATGGCTTCCCCGTTAATTATAATCAAGTGCGTCCGACCTTCAAAATTTATGCCACCGCACACCATTATCGAACCGCCTCCATAACTTACTCTAGCAAAAAAAATGGTTTTGAAAGAAACGTTCACCAGTTCTGCGGTAAATTCTTTCACGTCCGTCTGGTGTTCTAATACAAGATCTGGACTCATCCGTGAATAGAATGTTGCTCCATTCTTCGTTACCCCAATTTACATGTTCCCTAGCAAATCTAAGGCGTTCAACTCGATGGTGTCTCAATAACTCTAGACCAGTTGCAGGTCTCCTAGAACGCAGTCCAATATCAAACAGCCGCCTTCTTATTGTTCTATCACTTACTTGAACTTGCCTTACGTCCTCTAATCTGTTTTTCATTTGCACAGTCCCTCAAAACATTTAAGATGTTGATGTAAGATTTTTCTTAAACCCTTGTATCTTTTACAAAAATTAAGCTTTTGTAATAAATATCTTTAAAAAAGAAATTATAAAGAAATGATGTGTCTTGTTAAGAAAATAAGAAAATACAAGGTGGAGCAACTTTGACAATCCATATGTGGTTTTTAAGTTGATTTAAAAAAACAGACTTTGTGTCACCCTGTATAAAATGATGTACGCCAAATTTTCTTAAAATTCTAAAGATGTGATAGATTACATTTAAAATTACCTACAAAATGCAAAAAAAAATGAATCAAATCGAATTTAAAATAACAAACTTATTAACGAACAAACTTCATCAATTTTTTGAGTGGATCGATTATTTTGCCGGTGAGTGTATTTTTGGTACTAGAAGAAATATGATGATTCCCCTCAGTGCGAGTTTTCCAAACACTTCTAAGGAACCATAAACTTACCGCAATTGGAACCATTAGGAAAAATAAAAAAGAATTACCACTGGACTTTTCTAAACCCTTCAAGAGAACAACTCGGACCAGTATGTTTGGATTTTTTGAGAATGTAGGTACACTAGTGTGTTACATACCCAAAGAGAAAAAACAATGTGCTTTTATTGTCCACATTGCACCACGACGATGAAATTGATATTAGCACTGGAAGTTTACAAAAACCAACAATTATAACAGATTACAAAAACACCAAAGGAGGTGTGGATACTGTTGATAAATTGAGTGCTAGCTATAATTGTGCAAGAAATACAAGGCGATGGCCAATGGTCATTTTTTTATGTAATGCTAAATATAGCCGGCATTAATTCTCAAGTCGTATTCTGTGCCAATAATCCTGATACTGACATGTTAAGAAGAAATTTTCTTCGAGAACTTTCACAAGGTTTAATTAGATCACATTTGGAAATAGGAGTAAATATGACTAATATTCCAAGAATAATAATAATAATAATTAATAATCGAGAGGAGGTACTTCGACCGTACTACGTTAGGAAGAATCAAATTTGATTCTTCCTAATAATAATAATAATAAGATCCTCGGCAACATGTGACACCTCTCAATACAGAACCAACCTGAACATGTATCTGTAAAATTTTTTTTTTAATTAATAAAGAAACCTAATCACCTAAATCAACCCAATCAGAGCCTTCTCGTTGGCACTCTGCCCCGAGAAGGTGAATGGTCCCTGGTCTCTTAAAGACTGGGAGAGTGCGCTGGGCCAGTAATTCGAATAATAATAACAATGAATAAAAATGAGATTGCAAAATATATGTCAAATTTCTCAAGAAATTAATACTACCAATGCCGGTGGTGGAAGATATTCACACTGCGACTTCAGGTGCAACACTCATATGTGTTTGGAGCACATTACAGCCATTTGTTTAAACTGCAAGGAGATTTTAACCCGAGAAAATTGAAAAAATTTGTTGCTATTTTTGAATAATGTAAGGTTGAAGTAGATCTAAAATTATTTATGTAATACTAATATAATACTAATATAAAAAATGTTTAATAATTGTAAAACTAGATTTTGACGATATTAAAAAAAAATGCAGACTCTGAGACCGCCTACACTAAGAATGTTCCGCAAGACCACCACACCACTGGAAGGCTAATGATTGAATCTTAATAATCTGTATGAAATTCTTCTTTCAAAATTAAGCTTCCAGTCAGCACAACAATCGGTACCCCACTATCGCCAAATTTTCTTAAAATTCCAAAGATGTGATAGATTACATTTAAATTTACCTACAATATGCAAAAACGAAATGAATCAAATCGAATTTAAAATAACAAACTTATTAACGAACAAACTTCATCAATTTTTTGAGTGGATCGATTATTTTGCCGGTGAGATATATAATACTAATATATCTTTGATAACACGATTAGTTCCTAGGAGACAGATACATATCGTTTGCTCGATGGAAACGATGAAGATATAAAAACGAAGTGAGGCATAAAAATCATGACTCTCCCTTAAAAATAGTAATTTTGCTTACAGATAATTTGATACCAAACGACCAACGCTAACACTCTTATTCGGCAAATCATTGGTTATAATACCTATAAATTATATCACCGATATAATCAATTCTATTTTTACGACGGGGATAAAATGTTTGAACGAAACGTAGTGCAGAACACCCAATATATTATAACATAGTATTTCATTTCCTATAAAAGATCCTTTATGTAGTCATTCGATTGTACTGGTCTAAGATTTACGATGGACATTTCGAGTATTAATAATCTTTAATATAATCTAGTTTTAATGGGGGAGGGAGGGAGAGGGAGAAACTGACATCAAACTTTAATGTTAGTAATCAAGCCTTGAAGATGGATTATATGAATAAAGTGAGCATACAAATTATATTTAGAAGAAGACGATAATCGAGTCACGTATAGGATTATTAGCAGCATCTACTGGAGATTGGTATGACTGCAATAAACAAGATTTTAGATAACAATTTTACACAAATTTTAAAAATTCCCGACAATGAAGGTCCGAGTTTTACTGGACAATTGCCCAGTACATCCACAAGCTGAACAGTTGGTTGGTGATGACAAAAAAATTAGATGCATGTTCTTGCCAGTAAACACAACCTCTCTGATCCAGCCTATGGATCAAGACGTCATCTACACAGCCAAACGTTTATACAAAAAAGAGCTTTTAAGTGATCTTTTGGAAATAGAGGAACCAGCAGCTGGAGGAGAAGATAGAAGAGGGCAGAAAACTTAACAGAATCTCATTTTGCGTCATCAACTTTGATTCACTCCTAAACTTTCAAAAAATGAAAAGAAGTTGAACCCGATACCTACTGCCGGATTAGAAACAGAAGATTTTCACAATACTCTCCATCAAGCTGGTGAAAATTCAGTAACCCTGGAAGACACTGAGTTGTGGCTAGAAGCAGATCATTAGATTATCACATTTTAACAAAGGATGAGATCGTGTTATCACTACAGAAAGTTCTGAAACGGATGACTATGACCAGGACGAAGCAGGTGAAACTATTAAAACAAAACTTAGTGAAATTAAGGACCATTCAAACACTGTCATTAACTATGTTATGCCACATCTCACAATTTATGCCTTGAAAATGTACCAGATTTTATTAACCAGCAAGTCATTGCCAATCTCAAGCCGAAATACCACAAATATACCTACCAAAAATGTTTCCAAGAGACTGATGGTGAAGGAAAAGTAACTCTTAAAGAATTTTGGAAAAAATGATCCTAATATTGCTAAAGCGTGGCAGAGTATCAGCAACATGGCGAAATCTGTGGCCCGAAATAGCACCAGATTTTGAACCAGACTTGGCCAAAATCTAGGTCTTAACGTCTCATTTGATGATGTGGTTGATCTACTTAAATCTCACGATGAATATAAAGATCTCCATCTTAAAAGAATCCATACTTATATAGATATAAGATTATTTCCAAATAACTTAAGACTCTGTATTTTTTTCCGCGAGGATTCATTTTAAATTGTAGTTTGAGTCGACTGTTTGGACACTACGACAACGACCCGTAATGTTTCCGGAATCGACAAGAAAAACACGGTATTGGTACGGTTTTTTGTTTTTATTTTTCGATGAAATCTCCTCGGTCTCTTCGAGCCGTTGCAAAAGTAGGATGTTTCGAGGTTTGCAAAATAATCATCTGTAGCGGTGATGACCTCCTCATTTGAGGCAAATCTTTTTCCTGCCAGCGATTTTTTCAGGTTTGGGAATAGGAAAAAGACGCTGTTTCTCCTTCAATACTGCATCGAATCAGGTTAATAAATCTCTGTAGTATTGCCCCCCGTGATCGTCCTTCCCTACTGCAGATAGTCAATGAGGATCACACCTTGGGAATCCCAAAAAACGGTCGCCATGACCCTTCTGGCCAATGGAACGGTCTTTGTTTTCTTCGAAGCTGATTCGCCCGGAACACTCCACTACTTCGACCGTTCCTTGGTCTCCAGTAGGTAGTGGTAAATCCAAATCTCATCCACGGTTACGAAACGCATGAAGAAATCGCTTGGATTGTGTTGAATCCTGGCCAGATACTTTTCCGAAACGGTCACCCGATTCGTTTATGCTCCAGTGTGAGCAAACGAGGTACCCATTGCGTCTGACAGTTTTTTGGCCAATCACTTTCAGCCTCAATCGGTGATCTTCTAACACGACATCATGATTCTTATCGACCATTTCATCATCGGTAGCGGTTTTTGAGTGCTTGTGCTTGTGCGACCACGTTTGAACTCGCTCACCCAGAAGCTGATGGTCGAAAATGATGTAGTAGATCCGCCATGAACCTCTAGCAAAATATTTCGAATTTCCGCGGGCGTTTTCCTAGCCATCCAGAAGTGTTTTATCACTGCACGAAATTCGATTTTATGCATTTGTTTGCTACACAAAACACATTTTTAAACAACAAGTATTGACAGTAGACGTCTGAAATTTTGACAGTTGCTTCGTGCGCCATCTCTTGCCGATTCCGGAATAATAAAATAGTTTTATTATCGCCTTGATAATGATAGCTTTGCTGTCGAAACGCGTCGGATTTTTTGTAAAAAGTTTTTTGGTGTTATCTGGGTTGAAGTGTTTAGGGTTCTACTTCTGCACCAAGAGATTCATTGAAGAGGTACCGAGAACACTAGTGTGGATCATTTTACAGAATAAAAATGAATATTTAAATAGAAAGATAAACAGAGTGATTGATAGAGTCCAATAGTTTTTATAGTATTCATGGATCACATTATTAGGAAACACAGGGTGTGCCACTTAAAACTCCCAGATCATATATCTCGGAAACGAATAAAGATATTTGAATTTTGTAGTAGTTGTTAGTGCGAGACCAGAGGGTACCGATTCCAGACACCTTGACATACCTCGAGAACTTGTTACTTCAAAATAGGTTGAGTTAACAATGTGTCCAGGAATATATTCGCTTAACTGACATCTGTATGAAACAGAACATTTTTCAATTCAACGGGAGTTTTTATGAACAGCTGGAAGGAACGGCAATGGGTAACTCTTTGTCGCCCTTTTTGGCTAACGTTTTCATGAGTCGTTCTGAAAAGGAGCTAGAATCTGAGAGCGAAGACTTTCCTAGGGTTTGGTTGAGGTATGTGGATGATATTTTCGCTATATTTGACACAAAAAATGTAATTTTCACGATTTTCTCAATAGATTAAATAATTGGTTCGAAACCATAAAGTGCACTTGTGAAAGGGAAGAAAACGGTCAGCTACCCTTTCTAGATACTTTAGTAATTAGAAATAACAATAGATTAGAGTTTGACATGTATAGAAAGGAAACCAGTACACTTCGCCACATTCCTTCAGATTCCCATCATTGTGTTCAACACAAAATGGCAAGCCTGAATTTTTTGATCCACAGATTTCTCACTTTTCCCTTGAACAAGGCGAGGTATGAGAAAGAGCTTAAAATTATAAACGATGCGGCCAAGTGTAATGGTTTCCAGACTCAGCATATCTATAAGTTAATTAGGAAGGTTAATTATAAGAAAACTGTGAAAGAATCTACGACTTTTCGAGAGGATGTTAAAGCTTCACCCGTTGTGATCCTCCCTTACGCTCCCTTTATCACTAAAGGTTTGAGTAAAATCTTCAAAGAGCTAGATCTCAGAATAGTTTACAGTTCTGGGACTAGTTTACGAAGTCTCATCAGTAACCCTAAAGATAAAATACAACCTCTAGAAAAGTCAGGTATTTACGAAATCAATTGTAAAGATTGTAATCAAAAATATATTGGGCAAACCAGGAGAGCAGTCTCAACTAGATTCAAAGATCATATGGCTAATCTTAGATTAAAAATAGAATTGAGAAATCGAGCGTTGCCCAACACATTTTTGAAACAGATCACAACATCGATCATACGATAAATTAATTAGACAAATAAACAATTGTAAGTTTCTAAATGTTTTCAAAAGTTTAGAAATATATCAAAATAAGTCATGTGTAATGAACTGTGACAATGGACCTATCCCGCATTCGTCATTGTTTTCGTTTTTATTTTAATTTAGTTTTTTATCACCTTGATAATGACAGCATTGCTGTTGAAACGCGTCGATGTTTTAGTTAAAACTTGTTTGGTGTTTAGTGGGTTAAAGTGTTTAGTGTTCTACTTCTGCACCAAGAGATCCAGTGAAGATTTTCTGAGATATCAAAATAGTGCCAACTACGTCGCTCAAAGTTTAGTTTTTTGCAGTCACTTTTGAATTTCTTTCCTGTGGCTAATTTAGGAAGGATGGGTGGTGAACAGGTGGTAAGATTCCGTCAAAATATTGTAGAAACGGAAAAAAATATCAGAGCAATCTCACCCCTATTTATGCAAAACTTTGATATGTCAGAATTTTTTTTTTTTGTATACCTACAGTTAAATGTTAAAATAAAATTGGTTGGTAACATAGTACATCCATTAATTCAAAAGAAATTGCCCAAATATTAGAATTAATAAAGATGTTAATTTCAATATTAAAAATTTAATATTTACATCATAATAAGCGAAGGTAAACACAAATTATGTTTACTAAAAAAACGCTCTTCAAAAATATACTTCAACATCGATTACGCCGACCAAACTTAAAATATCCTGTATACACACACACACACACACAAAATCTTTCATTAACGTCAAAAATATCCCATTTACTCACCGGCCACCAAAATTCAACGACGTACGAACGCCCTGAAAGACAACGCCTGAAAAAGCGCTTACACACCTCACACCTGTAACGGCGAAACTGACAACGGATAAATTTCAGCGGCAGTAAAACCGCGTGGTTTATCGTGCATTACGCGTGCGCATCTTCAATCGCCACAGACTCCTTGTATGTATTCATTCCTCCCCTTTGATATCTAGAATACACCAGGAAAGGAAGGGGAGGGGAGAAGGCCGACGCGGGTATTATCTTCGTTACGGGTTGAAACACTGTGCGGTTGCCGTCGCGTTGAAAACCGAAAGTGTTCTTGAGAGGTGAGAGCACGTCCTTTTCTGGTGGGCCCTTTCGATTCAATTTCAACCGGATGAGGTGCGAGGATGGTGTTGTATTGGTTAGAATTTATTCGGTATTGACTTATTTCCTTCGATGTTTTCAAGCACGATGTCGTCGATGTCATTGTTTTTGTTGTTTACGAGATTTTTCCCGATTTCCGCCTTATTTATATATATATATATAAGTTAATATATGTTGTCAAAGAATGCGCGATATATTCTTCATATCCCCAAGGAGATGGTCCTTCGTTTTTTTTAAGGATAACAAGTTCTCGCAAACTTATATAAGGAGGAAAGTTTTCTACGAAAGTTTCGTGATAAGCGAAGCTCTTTTTTATTTAAGTATTTTTGAGATATAAACCAAGTAGCAATTTGTAACCGAGGTTACAATGCGACCGAAGTTCGTGTTGTAATGCTTTTGTGCCGTAATATTATAGTCCAGTGCTTCGCAAACTTATTTCTACTGTGACGGCCTTGGGACTTTGCCATTTTTTTACGATGCCTCTCAACCCTGCCCCCAAAAATACCAGTTTTAGTACTTACTAGTAGGCTAGAGTAACAGGTTATCACAAAAAGAAATTATTTGGATATTTAAAGTTTTTATTAGAAAATAAGAACGAAATCAAAACATAAGCATAATGTGAAGGATGTGCTTGCTTTTCTGAGCATAGCTTCTGAAACAGAGGCTCCAGTTTGGAAATTGCCACTCTCATTTCTTTTTCTACGTCTATTTTTGACCTGTACTTGTTCTTTATTACTGCAATTGCAGAAAAGCCTGTTTCCCACAAGTACGGAGTTGCAAATGGTAATAAAACCATTAATGCAGCAGTGCCGATGGCACGATATTTATGAGAAACTGACTCCCAAACTTCAAATAGTTTGTCCTTGTCGTATTGAAGCTTTAGGCTGGAATCACAGGACAATTCTATTAGTTGTCCTTCTTCCTCTGTTGAAAGTGTCGATGGTGTGGGCGACTGAAAAGGGTTTCTGGCCCAGTCATATTGCTCCAGATCATCGGGAAAATATTTTTCAAAGTGTTCGCTTAATGATAGCAAGTGCTGTGTGAACATTATTTTTAAATTTATCTCTATAACGCGTTAATATGCCTTGCTGGGAGTTTGGCCTCTCGTTTAGATTAACAAGGTGAACCTACTTGCCGAGAAGGAAGCAGATCCATCAAACGGTTATCGAACTAGGTAATATTTATATGATGAAAAAGTTGTCCAGAAAATTTATGAAAGTTTGAACGGTCACAGCGCTTAAACGCGTTAATGTGCCTTCCTGGGGATTTGATCTCTCGTTTAGATTATCAAGATGAACCATCTGGCCGAGAGCGAAGTAGATTCATCAAACGGTTCTCGAGAAAATTTATCTCTATAATACGTTAATGTGCCTTGCTGGGAGTTTGGCCTCTCGTTTAGATTAACAAGGTGAACCTATCTGCCGAGGAAGAAGCAGATCCATCCAACGGTTATCGAGCTAGGTAATATTTATATGATGAAAAAGTTGTCCAGAAAATTTATGAAAGTTTGAACGGTCACAGCGCTCAAACGCGTTAATGTGCCTTCCTGGGGGTTTGTCCTCTCGTTTAGATTAACTAGATGAACCAACTTGTCCAGAGCGAAGCAGATTCATCAAACGGTTCTCGAGAAAATTTATCTCTATAATGCGTTAATGTGCCTCGCTGGGAGTTTGGCCTCTCGTTTAGATTAAGAAGGTGAACCTACTTGCCGAGGAGGAAGCAAATCCATAGGTTATCGAATATTTATAAGATGAAAAAGTTGTCCAGAAAATTTATGAAAGTTTGAACGGTCACAGCGCTCAAACGCGTTAATGTGCCTTCCCTGGGGATTGTCCTCTCGTTTAGATTATCAAGATGAACCATCTGGCCGAGAGCGAAGCAGATTCATCAAGCGGTTCTCGAGAAAATTTATCTCTATAACGCGTTAATGTGCCTAGCTGGGAGTTTGGCCTCTCGTTTAGATTAAGAAGGTGAACCTACTTGCCGAGGAGGAAGCAAATCCATCAAACGGTTATCGAGCTAGGTAATATTTATATGATGAAAAAGTTGTCCAGAAAATTTATGAAAGTTTGAACGGTCACAGCGCTCAAACGCGTTAATGTGCCTTCCTGGGGATTTGTCCTGTCGTTTAGATTAACAAGGTGAACCATCTGGCCAAGAGCGAAGCAGGTTCATCAAACGGTTCTCGAGAAAATTTATCTCTATAACGCGTTAATGTGCCTTGCTGGGAGTTTGGCCTCTGGTTTAGATTAACAAGGTGAACCTATCTGCCGAGGAGGAAGCAGATCCATCAAACGGTTATCGAGCTAGGTAATATTTATATGATGAAAAAGTTGACCAATAAATTTATGAAAGTTTGAACGGTCACAGAGCTTAAACGCGTTAATGTGCCTTCCTGGGGATTTGACCTCTCGTTTAGATTATCAAGATGAACCATCTGGCCGAGAGCGAAGCAGGTTCATCAAACGGTTCTCGAGAAAATTTATCTCTATAACGCGTTAATGTGCCTTGCTGGGAGTTTGGCCTCTCGTTTAGATTAACAAGGTGAACCTATCTGCCGAGGAGGAAGCAGATCCATCAAACGGTTATCGAGCTAGGTAATATTTATATGATGAAAAAGTTGACCAATAAATTTATGAAAGTTTGAACGGTCACAGAGCTTAAACGCGTTAATGCCTTCCTGGGATTTGACCTCTCGTTTAGATTATCAAGATGAACCATCTGGCCGAGAGCGAAGTAGATTCATCAAACGGTTCTCGAGAAAATTTATCTCTATAACGCGTTAATGTGCCTTGCTGGGAGTTTGTCCTCTCGTTTAGATTAACAAGGTGAACCATCTGGTTGAGAGCGAAGCAGGTTCATCAAACGGTTCTCGAGAAAATTTATCTCTATAACGCGCCAATGTGCCTTGCTGGGAGTTTGCCTCTCGTTTAGATTAACAAGGTGAACCTATCTGCCGAGGAAGAAGCAGATCCATCAAACGGTTATCGAGCTAGGTAATATTTATATGATGAAAAAGTTGTCCAGATAATTTATGAAAGTTTGAACGGTCACAGCGTTCAAACGCGTTAATGTGCCTCCTGGGGTTTGTCCTCTCGTCTAGATTATCAAGATGAACCATCTGGCCGAGAGCGAAGCAGGTTCATCAAACGGTTCTCGAGAAAATTTATCTCTATAACGCGTTAATGTGCCTTGCTGAGTTTGGCCTCCGCTTAGATTAACAAAGCTGAAACCTACTTGCCGAGGGTGAAGCAGATCCATCAAACGGTTATCAGAGCTAGGTAATATTTATATGATGAAAAAGTTGTCCAGATAATTTATGAAAGTTTGAACGGTCACAGCGTTCAAACGCGTTAATGTGCCTCCTAGGGGTTTGTCCTCTCGTCTAGATTATCAAGATGAACCATCTGGCCGAGAGCGAAGCAGGTTCATCAAACGGTTCTCGAGAAAATTTATCTCTATAACGCGTTAATGTGCCTTGCTGGGAGTTTGGCCTCTCGCTTAGATTAACAAGCTGGAACCATTGCCGAGGGTGAAGCAGATCCATCAAACGGTTATCGAGCTAGGTAATATTTATATGATGAAAAGTTGTCCAGATAATTTATGAAAGTTTGAACGGTCACAGCGTTCAAACGCGTTAATGTGCCTCCCTGGGGGTTTGTCCTCTCGTCTAGATTATCAAGATGAACCATCTGGCCGAGAGCGAAGCGCAGGTTCATCAAACGGTTCTCGAGAAGATTTATCTCTATAACGCGTTAATGTGCCTTGCTGTTAGTTTGGCCTCTCGTTTAGATTAACAAGGTGAACCTATCTGCCGAGGAAGAAGCAGATCCATCAAACGGTTATCGAGCTAGGTAATATTTATATGAAAAAAAGTTGTCCAGAAAATTTATGAAAGTTTGAACGGTCACAGCGTTCAAACGCGTTAATGTGCTACTCCCTGGGGTTTTGTCCTCTCGTTTAGATTAACAAGGTGAACCATCTGGCCGAGAGCGAAGCAGGTTCATCAAACGGTTCTCGAGAAAATTTATCTCTATAACGCGTTAATGTGCCTTGCTGGGAGTTTGGCCTCTCGTTTAGATTAACAAGGTGAACCTATCTGCCGAGGAAGAAGCAGATCCATCAATCGGTTATCGAGCTAGGTAATATTTATATGATGAAAAAGTTGTCCAGAAAATTTATGAAAGTTTGAACGGTCACAGCGTTCAAACGCGTTAATGTGCCTCTGGGGGTTTGTCCTCTCGTCTAGATTATCAAGATGAACCATCTGGCCGAGAGCGAAGCAGGTTCATCAAACGGTTCTCGAGAAGATTTATCTCTATAACGCGTTAATGCCTTGCTGTTAGTTTGGCCTCTCGTTTAGATTAACAAGGTGAACCTATCTGCCGAGGAAGAAGCAGATCCATCAAACGGTTATCGAGCTAGGTAATATTTATATGATGAAAAAGTTGTCCAAATTTATGAAAGTTTGAACGGTCACAGCGTTCAAACGCGTTAATGTGCCTTCCTG